>BCIP01000063.1:0-50391 GCA_001599995.1 Ambrosiozyma monospora | reverse complement strand
AACTTTGAGAATAAACCACTTCTTTAACACCACTCTGAACAATTTTAATGGTACAAGTCAAACAAGGACAAGTATTACAATACAAGATAGAGTCACCATCAACCCTATCTCTTCCAGCCTCTAACAACGCGTTTTCCTCAGCATGCAAACAAAGACAAGTAGACAAACCAGCACCACTACCCATAACACTACTTCCATTTCCAGTACCGCTACTTATGGCGGAATTACAACGAGGACAACCACCTTCATTACAGTTCCTCGTTCCTCTTGGTGTTCCATTGTAACCTGTTGCCACGACACGGTGGTTTCTGACAACGACACAACCGACACGACGTTTCATACAGTTGGAACGATGTGCTGCTAGGTCAGCCAATGACATGAAGTATGTGTCCCAGCTTGGTCTTAGTCTTTCTTTGTTCAGCAGTTGTAGTTGTGATATCTTGAGATGAAATTGTTCTGGTGTTGTCGTTTCATTTAGGATTTTCAAGTGTGATTTGTCCATTATTTTCAGTAGTTCGGCATCGTTTGCGTGTTTGAGTGGTTCGGTTTGAGAAAGGAAATCATGGAGTGTTAGGTTGATGAAGTCGTCGTCGGATGATGATGATGCCGAATCGGCTTGTTGTTTCTGCTGCTGTTGTTGCTGAGCTGAGTATCTGTTAAATCTAGTAAGCAAAGATGAGTCAACTGATATCAACACGAAAAAAGGTCTTTTCAAAAGCATGTCAACCAACTTCATGTCTTTCATTGAGACAATGACAAAATTTTGAAGCCAGTTAGCAGTGGCATAGTTCACCAAGTCGTCATTAGTTTTAAAGGTTTCATAAACTGGTAGTCCTACATCCTTTTCATCTATTGAAGATGAGGATGAGGATGAGGATGGATCGAGCTCATCGATCAATTTCAGACGTTGCATGTCTTGAGACAACTCATAATGACCTGTTTCCAAAGCGAGTAACTTGAAGTCGTGGTGTTGGATGAGGAATTTGGCAATGTCTGACATGCCTGAGTAGAGGGTACCTGTGATTCCAATAAACATGCTGAGTTTGTGAGATGTTGTATACGCTGTTTCTGTTGTTCAAAGATGAAGTTTGTGTATCTCTTCCAACTTTCCACTCCTAACATCAAAGTTCTAACAACCCTCTTCCACAAGTTGGAAAAGATTTGGAAAATGCGATTTCCTCATTGAGACAAATTGAAATTCTTGTAAGACGCGCGTTCATTTGGAGTCTGGACGGATTTGGTAATTGTACTGAGAAGAAACACAACATCAACACAACAGTGGTTCATACTACCCTTTCTTACACCATACAATCACACCAGCAGCAGCAACAACAACAATAACAACAACAACAACAAAAAAAAAAAATGAAAGAAATGCTAGAAGATCTGCTATTGGATCGACGTATAGCGTCGTTTATCCCGGATGCTCTCCAATGGAACCAGGACGGTCGGATATCAATCAACACGAGAAAAGGATTAACTATTCTTACTCCGAAACCATACATTCCACCATTGAAGAAAAGACCAATGATTGAAGAGGATCCAAAATCTTCAAATACAAGCACCAAGAAAGATGAACAAATGATCAAGATCAAGCAGGAAGAACAAGAGATTTCTCAGATCAAGCAAGAAGTGTTGGAAATTGAGGATTTGGCAACTGAAATTCCAGAAAACCTTGATGAAGTGGCTACAACTACAGGTAAGGATTCAGAAAGTGGAAAGAACTCCAAAACTTCAACTTCAGCGTCCAAAAGAAAATCACCCAAGGTCACAAAACCATCGAAACAGGCAAAGAAACCAATTCCAAAGAAGCAACAACAACCACAACAACCACCACCACCAAAGAAGAAACAACCCCAATCTGCTGCTGCAGCTTCATCATCATCGGGTTCCTCCAACGTATCTCAACTTTCAGACTTGTACATTGCGACGAGCCATCAAACGACATTACTTCAAATTGTGAATGTTTTATTTCTTTCAGTGGTGGATAACGAAGATATTAGAATCTCACAGAACAAATCCGATTATAGAACAAGTTTGATCAACCATGAAGTYAACTTAGTTGAAATGAAATGGTCTGCCACTGGTATTGACTTAACCAGAACTAATCCCCAATCACAACAACAACAACAACAACAACAGTCACTAACTGGAAACAGAAATGATTCTACGAAGAGTGTTGTGTTAACATCACCYGACTCAAAACAAGGATGTCTTGCCGCATTCGTCACTGATGGAATGAACGCATGCATCTGCAGATGTTCAAGTGGAGACTCAGACACCTCGGGTATAGCATTATTGTGCAACATCGGTGAACAGATAGTGAACTTCGAAAGAGCAGGAATCGACAACACACACAATGGAACCATCGAATGGGGAACCACCATCGATGATGAAAATGAAGACGTATCGGAAAAGATCAATCCTGCAGATTGGAACAGTATGGTGGATGCTGTTGTAACAGACCCAGTACAACCAATATGGGAGCCAGAGCTTGATGAAAGAGGGTATCCGAAGAGAAGAAAAATCGATATCAATAGTATATTGATGCGTGATGAAATTAAGCATTTTAGAATCAGGTCTGTTTGTTGGTTGCCGGAACCAACCAATGTTTATTCACAGTTGATGCCAATTGATCAGACCAATGATGGAATTGGAAATTGGAACTTTGCTAATTTGTGGAATACTGGGAAGTTCCGTGTTGGATCCATGTTGGTTGTGTTTACTGAAGATCGGTTAGTTTGGGTGTATCATTTCGATCAGTATGCGAATATGTCGTCTAATGTTAACAACGGTACTGGTACTGACACTGACGCTGTTGCTGGAACTGTCGGTGGAACTATTGTTGGTGGCATTACTGGTAGAACTGGTGGTCAAACCGGTCTTAATGCTAGCTCTAGAGGTAGTCCTAAAGCGTACAATAGTCCAGTTCAAGGAAACGGGAAACTGGAACGTGTGTTTGGATTTAATTTGAATTGCTTGGATATGCAAAATGATGAATATGTTCAAAAATGTCAGATTTCGGAATGGTTATTGATGGAAGTTACAAGTGATGCAACAACAACGAGTACAACACCAGCTGATGGTGAGACTGGTATAGATGCTAGTACTTCTGACAGTAATGATACAAAGAAAGTTTTCAAGATGTGTTGCTTTTTAGCCATTTCTACATCCCATAAACGATTGATTTTGAAAAAACTGATTTATCAAAATGATGGTTATGGTGAATCAGAGAAATTGAGTATTGATCCAGATTACGAACACATTATTCTTTCCATACGTCCTCAAGATCAAAACCAAAACCCAGAACAACACCAACAAAATGATATTACTATAATCGGAAGAAAAGGAGGCCAAATCACGAATTTCGCATTCAGCAAACCACTAACCCATCCATCATCTACCACTTCCCCTACCACACCAAAAACAACAGGGACAAAGGTAGCCGCAAACACACAAGTGTGTTTAACCATCCTAACAACAGGAGCAATGCACAACCTCACACTGAGTGCAAACAAACCCAAACCATCATTCCCTACGAAGACCACGTTGAAATCATTGATTAATTTCGATACAATTGTTCAATACGTTGATTGGTCCAGTGTTGATTTGAGTAGTATGGCAAATAGTAAAGTTTTGACTTTGAATGTTGTTGTTACTAATAGTTTGAAAGATTTGGTTATCGTCAAGTTGAACATTGGGTTTGATGATGACGAAAATACAGGTGTTGTTGGTGCTGGGAATGGGAACGAAAGACCAGCTCAACCCCAGAGTCGGTCCCAGGTTCAATTAGATTACACCGAACCTGTCGTATCCAAATCAGCTACAACGAGAACCACCACATCAGCAACACATATCCAATCAGCAACAGCCATAGGCGGCGGTGGCGGTGGTAGCGGTGGCATCAGTGTTGGAGAACATCAGGATCCATTACTTCGGAAAATCTCCAAATTGCAGAACTTATCTGCTACATCAATCAAGATTGTCTCAATTACATTGGATCCAACTCAACATTATTTAACCATGTTGTATCAATTCAAGTTGCCTCAACAGTCAAATTACTTGGATTTGAGAATGTATTCTCAATTGGAAGATTTGTTTGTTTGTGTTTTGCCGTTGTTTGACAATACCAATACCAACACCACAACCAACCAGCTCACAACCGCATCCATCACTGCCTCTGCACCAACAATCACCACTGTTGCCACCTCAACAACTGATGCTGCTTTAGCTAGAGACGATGGAATTGAATCAATAGGTGGTTCACATGGTGGTCTAGGAGGAACAAGCACAGGTGGGATAGGATTCACTGGTTCGAACAACATTGATGAATTTGGTGGTGATAGAAGAAAACGTCGTCGTTCCAATCATCTCAACCTTTCCAACCCTTACCCTAACCCTACCACCTCCGCCAACCGGTTAGTCAATGGATATGGTGGTTGTGTTGGGTATGATTTGATCCATGATTGTTTTGGATTCTTGAAGGAGGACGAGATGGAGAATGAAATTGGTAATGGGAAAGGGAACGGTAGTGCCAGAGTGGAAAGGGGTGTGAGTGTGGGTGAGAGAATGGACGAGAGTGTAAAGATAGGCAAGGAGTTAATTAATGTTGGATCAGCAAGTTTCAATCCTAATTTTGTGAATTCATTGTTGAAATTAGATGAGTTTTATAGAGGTGTTCCTAGAATGGAAATTGTCAGGTTTGTTCATGGAGGTGGTGTTGGGTTTTTGAAGTTGGTTCAGTGTAAGTTTGATTTGTTGGTTCAGAAGTTTCAAGGGAAAGTTCAAGAACTTGGTTTGAAACAGATAGTTGATGATGTTGAGGGTGGGAAGGAAGGTCATGGGGATGGGGATGGGGATGTTGAGATGACTACAGCGATCTTCAATACTGCTGGTGGTAAGGAGAAGAATGATGCAAAGAAAGAGAAACAGAAAAAGCAAAAGAAGGAGACAGAGTTGGATCCATTTGAAGTTTTRGCAGATGAACTATACAGAGGTTTTGAAATTAATCAATTGAGATTATTGAATGTTGTTTCTGGTATGTATTTGGATGGGTTGAAGCTTGATATCCAWGGTGGTGGAAATGGGAGTGTTATTGAAATCGAAAATGAAAATGAGAAAGAGAAAGAAGATAAAGAAGAAAGTGAGAGTGATGTGAATGATGATGAAGAGGATGAAAGTAAAGACGATGAAACTGGATACAAGAAAAGTAAGGAAAAGGAGAAGCAGCAAGTGGAAGATACAACCACAACCACAACCAAAGAAACCCCGGCAGCAGCCATTCCAAAAACAACATGTAATTTCAATTTAATGTTTTTGAAATTGATTGCTAAGATTTCAATCATGCTAGTTGATTCAAATTACATTGAATTGCAAGATGAATTGGATGAATTAATGTATGAGAATTACAAATGGTTGTTGGGATACAATACACTTGCCACTMCATCAACCACGACCCCAACCCAARCCCAAGCTCAAGAGCCAACATCAAACCCAACTCAAGCACAAACCCAAGAGTCAACACAAGAGCCAACACTAGAACCATCATCAACCCCAACGATACAACTCCCAATTCCGAATTTCCCAACATTAATCGAATCATTCCCAAAAGATGGATCAACGATAAGTCTAACTTACCCAAGAAAAACCCAGTCTCAGAAAATGACAGATAAGAACGCTGATAAAGATGAGGGAAAAGAGAACGAACAAGAACAAGAAAAAGAGAATGCAGAAGAGAAGAAAGCGCAAGAAGAGATAGCGAAAGACTTAGAAATAATCCAATCTCAACAAGGTCATTATTGGATTCTTTGTCAATTGACTTTGTTGCCTGTGTTGGATACCAGAGTGAAAGTTTGTAATTGTTGTGGTTGTAAAGTTTACTGTGGTGAGATGGAAAATGGTGAGAAGGATGGTAGTGATGGTAAGGGTAAGGGTAACGGAAGAGGAAGCGGAAGAGGAAGCGGAAGAGGAAGAGGAAGAGGTGAGGGTAAGGATAAGGGAAAAAGAGGATTAAGAGAGGTTGTTGTTGATGTTTGTAAAGTTTGTTTGTTTTGTGGTGGACGATTTGTTTAGTGTTTGATTTTGATTTTGATTGTTTTATGTAGAATAGTTTTTTTGTTTTGTTAATTGTTAGTTTGATTTAATTATGTTTTTTATAAACGTTTAATTTTGGTATGTACGTTGTTCATGATGAGATGAAACGCAGCTTATGAGCTTACGTTCGATCCAGTCCGTCAATTGACCTGAAGAGTCTAGCTAGCTGGCTAGCTAACTGTTGATTACTGCTCCATGTTTTACATCTACACGACTCAAGATTTACTCATACATGTATACCCATATGATAAGTTCAAAAAATTTTGATGATGAAAACAATCATGAGGCATAAATATAGAATCGAAAGGGGGTTACGTACTTACGTACTAGGTATGGGCCGTGTAGTGTGTAGTGGTGGCTGAGTGGATACACACGGAGACTCGGAGAGCAGTTAGTAGCTGATGAATTAGACTGTGTAAAAAGAGACAGACTAATGGATTAAGGAATGGGTGGATGATTCGTTGCCGCAGTCTGATTTGTCCTTTAGGCAAATAAGCAAAATGTTCTGTGTCAGTGTGTCACTGGAGTAGTGAGTCCATATGGGTGATGGGTGTGATGGGAGTAGTGTTGTCAGTAGGTGACCAATGGGAGGGAATGGGAGGATGCAAGACATAAGAGACATGGGTTGATAGTAGTGAGTATCGAAGGAAAGTATCAGGAAACAGGAAACAGGGAACACAGGGAAGATACATCGAAGGAAATTGATTGTGGCAGTGGAGAGTAAAGTACGTGGAATAAGTTACGACGCGGTTTAAGTACCTCTATATAAACGCAGCTAAAGTTGTGAGTAAAAGACAAGTAAAGTTAACAGCTAGAGGAGTTGACAGTGTTGGTGTTGACAGTGTCATTGGAACCTCCTTTAATACTTTAATACTTTAGTATGCTTACCTTGTTTACATTTAACTGTAAGCTCTTAGTTGTGTATGTAGCGCATAAGTAGTATCATCGTATCGTATCTGCCTGCCCGTGAGCCATGGCCCTTGAAATAGCTTTTAACCGTGGTCCAGCAGTGAGCAGTCACTGTGCAGTGACCACTCACTCCAGAAGACTAGATCCCCTGCTAGAGCTTAGCTTGTTATGTGAGACTTACTTGAGAATATATAGGGTATCTTGAATCTTGGTGATCTATCTTATATCACGATCTTACTGATCTTACTACTGATCTTACTACTGATCACTCAGCTAGTCAGTTATAGTGCTCTAGTCATCTTCACCTTCTTGTAGCTTGTAAGCTTGCAAGCTTGCGCTAAGTAACATTCTTAACACACTCCCACTCCCATTCCCATTCCCATTCCCACTCCCACAGTACACAGTACACAGTACGCACATTAAGCTTTCCCTGCACCTTCACCTCGGGCCTCACCCTCTCTCACATAGTAACTACTCGCACGCGCCCCAAGGCCAAGGCCTCAGCGCAAGGACCAAAGGCCCTCCGCTCTACCCCAAGTAAACTTAAGTCTTACCCTCTCTCTTACTTACTCGAACCCACAAGTTTTTGCCCTGCTAAGTTGCCCTTCAACTTTCTCACTGAGAGCTCAACTTCCATCCTCTTCTAGCTTCCCCCGTTCCTCTCTTCCTCCTGTTCCCCCTGTTCCCCCTGTTCCCCTTCACCCTTCACACTTCAACTCACTCTTACCCACTTCCACAACTATCATCCCCTCTTTTCCACTTCATCCCCTGTCGTTGGGTTTTTCTTTCTCAAACTTACACTTATCCATTCACTTCCTGACAACATCAGGTACCAACTATCAACACTGAAAACAACAATTAAAAAAGAGAAGATTACTCTTACACCTTACACCTTATACCACAGCAACAACAACTACATAATCAATTAAATCCACAATTACAACAACAATCCCTCCATAATGACCGATCAACAGGAGAACTTTGCCTCCAGTTACTCCCAATTCACCCAAGATTTACTCTACAATGACCATGATGATCATGATCTTAATAACAACCTCAATTTAAATCTCAATTTAAACAACGATAATACCAATTTCTTAACTACGCCTACCACCACCACATCAACAAATGCAAACACAAATGATTCTCTGGGACCCTATTCTCAGTTCTTCGCCAATACCTCCGGACTAACAGGTTTAACTGCTTTAGATACTCCTAATTTCGATATTAATGGGTTCTCAAGCAGTGGCGGTACTTTCTCTACAACTACAACTGAATCCATCTCGAATCCAACGCCTACAACTTCAATTTCAACAACTTTAGGTCCTGGCTCTATCACTGGTCTTGGTACCGGAACAGCTCCTAAACAATTACACCATCGTGAAAGTGCAGATGGTGGATTATTGGCATCACCTACATCCTCCACAAAATCATCAAGATCCCATCGTCGTACCTCTTCAACGTCAACCCATGACCATCATCATCATCACACGCACAGCAAACACAACAGTACTTCGGAAGGAATGGACAACTTCAGCACAACGGGTTCCACAACAGGTTCAATATCAAATGATCCACCAACGATGCAACGAAGATCAAGAGCCTCAGGTGAAAGTTTAGCGTTGTTAGTTGCTGAGTTCAACAAAAATTCTAATCCAAGTGCCAATGTGAGAAAATATATAAGTGAAAAGACTCAAATGAGTGAACGTTCAGTGAGGATCTGGTTTCAGAATCGTCGTGCTAAAGCTCGTAAACTGGAGAAACAAAATCGTCAAGAAAACGATAATAATAAGTCATTGTTAGACCTCGCTGGCGTTGGTTTGAATGGCTTGACTAATGCCAATAACACGGGTATGGGTATGGGACAATGTGGTGCTGGTCCTGGTGCCGCTGGTGGTTCTGGGTTGTATGATGATCGTGGTAAGAGTCCCGTTGGTGCGCTCAAGAAGAGAATCAATTCATTGTATGCTATAGAAGACCAGTATAAAGCACCTGTTGAAATCAATGAACGCTATAGTTTGATCGAATGTGTTTCTGTCTCCGTTGGCAATTGGCAACGTATTAAATCTGGACATTTGAACATTGTCACTTTGAAAGGCCTACAGAATCTATCACCGAGAACAATGAATAGTTTAATGCTAAGTACAGATTTATTGATTGTTTTATCGAAGAAAGACCAAGAATTGAATTACTTCTTCWYTGGAGTTTTCCAGAATGAAAGAGTGCTATTTAGGATTTTTTACCCATTGGCTCATATCATGCGTTGTTCGTTAGTGAACAATAACACCACTTCGACAACAACATTATCCTCATCGTCGGTTTCACCTGATTTCGATTACGCTGGCCCGAATTCAAAAGCTCAGTTGCAGATTGAGTTGGCTACACCACCGAAATTCGCAGTGCATTTCTTAAGAGATCCAATGTCCGGAAAAGAGAATATGAATCAATGGTCTATCTGTGAGGATTTTAGTGAAGGACAACAGGTTATAACTGCGTATGTCGGAGAAGGTGGTTCGGGTGTGGCTCATGTGTTGAGTGGTGATTTGGAGTATTTACAGTACTTGAATTCTTACTTGGTTAGTTTTAATCAACAGCAACAGCAGCAGCAGCAACAACAACAACAGCAACAGCAGGGTGCACAACAACAACAGGTGTTTGTGCCGCAATCGCAGACACAACAACAACAACAACAACAAGGGTTAGTTCATCAGAGTTCTACATCTAGTTTCCCTGGTCCTTCTCCACAACCACAGATTCTGGATGTTGACTCAGGTAATTTTAGAACACCAACCATAGACACAACAACCACGCCAACCACAACCACCGGTGGTAGTGGTATTCCACCTCCTACATCAACTGCAACTTCCTCTACCGTTCCTCCTCCAGCGTCAGTCGGAACAAAAGGCACCAATTCAAACACATCATCTCCACTAACCCAACAACAAAGACAATCAATAACTAACCCTACAAACGATCCATACTCGACAACATCTCACCTGGACACATTCATGAATGATTCACCACTGGACCCAACAGACACATTCTCCAACCCTACCCCATCCAATTCCTCGAAAACGCCCACACAACAGCAAATCCCGCAACCACAACCACAACCACAACCACAATCTATGAACAACAATACGAACAACATGGGAATGCCGATGGGCATGTTCATGCCATCCGTAATGGGAGGAATGCCAATAAACCTTGAGACATTGAACATCAACATGGGTGGTATGCCACAGATGGATCTGGACGACGAAGACGACAATGATAGAGATAACAACAATGGCAACGATGATGACGATGACAGGGATGGTGGGTTGAAGTTGCATCATCGTAAGAAAAGCGGTGGGGGTAGCGGTATTGGTGTGAAGGTTGAGGATGATGGTGGACTTGGTGGTGATGGTGGTGATGGTGATGGGGTTGGTGGGGGAGTGGGAGAGAGTCCTGGGATGGATATGTTTTTGAGTTCTGGGGATGGTAGTGATGCTGGAAATGGGAATGGGAATAATGGTGTGAAGTTGGAGTTTTAGTGTTTGTGTTGTGCGGTAATGGTTTGGAATGGCTTTAGCTTAAAGTTTGGTTTGTTGGTTTTAAGAATGATTGAATGGACATTGGATCTGTTCTGGGTTGGTATCATTATCATACCGGTATGATCGATCATGGAAGTGAACTGAATTTGAGAAATTGAATTTTTATCGATCTAGTTGAATCAGATGGTTATTACTTACTCACTTTTTTTTATTGTGTTTGGGTACATGTCTTTCATATTGGTTGATTGTTTCATTGAATGATTGATTGGCTTACTGACTTACATTTAGCAAGTGTTTAGACGCTTGTTTCTTTCCTGTCTCCAATCCCAACCCCCATATCTTCCATCTTCCAACTTTGAGATTTGCATGTACAATTCAACTCAGTTCAAATAATGGATTGACTATTAGAAAACAAAAACAAAAGCGCAAGCGCACTATAGGCCCCATCTTCACATGTCCCTTCATATTTACAATCCATTTGCATCATCTAACAATAAGAAAGTTGAAGATTGTTCATTCTACGTTGTCTCCTGGTCTCGTCGCCATGCATGTACATCTATCTGTATCTTTTCATTGACTCCTTCCAAGTTCCTATCCCCGCATTCCATCATATCCCAGCAATTTGAAATTTGCCTCTCATGATCCCCATACTCTCCCATCCCATCCCATCTCATCTCATCCCATCCCATCCCATCTCATCCCATCCCATCCCATCCGATCCCATCCCATCCCATCCACTGCTATTGATACTTACTTACGGTATTGCCTGTTCCAACTTGCCATTTTACCACCTTAGCTATCAATCATCACTGTATCATTTCATCCATCATTCTTGTTCAGACTCCTCACTCATGCATCATCATTTCTCTCATAATTCCCTTATCTTGATGGTCCTTCTTGTCCCCAGTGTCCTCTTTGTTCTACTGTTTACAACTTTTCATTTCTTTCCAGTTTAATAATCTTCACACATCAAATTCTAATATTCCTTGTTTTTTTTGTTTCAGTTCATTTTCGTTTTTCTTCCTTATCTTATTCATTGATCAATCATCATTGATCAATCATCTGTCTGGTTTACAAAGTTGGTTTTGTAATTATTTTCTGTTTACTGTATTTTTTTTCCTTCTCTTGTTTTTATAGTTACGTTGTTGTTGTTGTTAATCTGTGTTTCTTTAGTTGTTTTAAGGTACGTGTGCATATATATCTTTCAATCAATCAGTTCTTCATCATTCTTTCCAATCTTGTCTATTTGTTAATTTATCTAATTAGTTTTGTTTCCCTTTCCATTTCTATTTTGTTGCTTTCTGTTTAATTTGTCTGTTTTTAATTATGTGTACTTTAAATTTCCAATTCCTATTTATAATGACGTATCTCATGCATATATCGCGGTTCATCTCATATATTATCTGTTTTTTTSTAAGGGTATCAGTTATAGCTTGTTTTAATCTTTCGATGTATATTTTTCAGTTTTTTCAGTCTGTACGTACTGTTATCATTTGACAATAACATATCATAAAGTGTTGGCAATGGTTACATCCATCATGAGCTCGAATCTTGTTGATCTTGTTGCCTTGTCCATTCGAATAGCTCCAGCTCTACCATAGTATTGCACAGCCTGGGATTTGAGATTTGACAATTTTTGAACGAGAATTAAGGAGACGCGTCTTTCAATTTGAAAAAGCTAAGATGGATGGATATGATTGAGTGAAACCGTTGAACAACAGACAAYAGACAYAAACCAATTCAAGCCTTAGGATAGGTCACGTTAGTGGAACACATATTCAAAACAAGAATAGCCACAACCACAACACAGATAGAACTAAGAATACACAACCACGCTTGAGTCAATAGCAACACACGATTTCGTTATCGTTAGAACCAAAAAAAGGCACAAGACAAAACAATAGTCCATAAAGACACAATATACCTATACCATACACCATAGAAGATCTCCTAACAAAGAAAAAAGCAATAAACCAAACCAAAATTCAAAGATGCCACCGATTAAGAGAAGCCACAGTGATTCCGAATCAAGTGATAATGACAATAATCAAACTCAAAAGAGAACTAAAGTGGCTACGAAACTGACGGTTGATTCAAGAGCCCTTGATCAAGCTCTGAATGGTTATGATGATGGTGCAGGTTATGATTATGTCGGTAGTGATCATGACGACGATGGTGATGATGATGATGATGATGGTGATGACGATGAGGAAGACAGTGATGATGATGAGGAAGACAGTGATGATGATGAGGAAGAGGACAGTGATGATGATGATGATGATGATGATGATGATGGCGAAAACAGGAGAAGAATCAGACGTAAGAAACTAACCGATCATCAAACCTTCGAACTCAAAGAAAGATACCGTCGACTAGACAAGAAATTACTGGAACAACGTAACGAACTAACCAAAGAAACAGGTTTGAACCTGGTGTCACAATCTTTAAACGAGGTAGACACGTTATTTACAGCCACCAAATCAGCAGGACAATCCGCCATCGTTGCTAAGGATGCCGCCACGTTGAAAGAGATCGGTCATCAGGCTCACTTGGCTACGAAGAACTTAAAGTTGGGTCCATCGGCGAAAGAACTTGACTTTGATGCGTTTGTTAGYGGGTTCATTGACCGATTTGGTGTTTCTGGAGATCAAGCTTACGATTCAGAGTATGGTTCTAGTGGGAATGGTAATGTTGCGAGATTCAATTTCATGGCTGCTGGGTTATTGTTCAATGCTTGTTCTCGTCGTTCTGCCAGTTCGGATTTCTTGTTGGGACCATTAGAGATTGTGAGAAAAGTGAGAACGATGAAGGCTAGAGTGAAAGATGATTCAAGAAAAAACGTGTCGAAGAAAGCCAATGAGAAGTCAGCATCGGATTTGATGTCTGAGGATAAGAAAGATGATACTGTTTCGAATACGGTGCGTTGTTTTAAGGCTTTGAAAACTGTTGGGTTGGGTAAAGTTAACTTGTTTAAGTTTTTCATCGATCCGAAGTCGTTTGGGAAAAGTGTCGAGAATTTGTTCTATACTAGTTTCCTAATCAATAATGAAAAGGCCATTTTGGGTAAAGATGAGTTTGGTGTTCCGTTCATTCAGGTGGCTAACGATGAGGTTTTGAAAGAGTTGCCTCATTATAATTTGACTTTGAATGAGAGTTTTAAGAGTCATATTATCTTCAACTTGGATCATGATACATGGAAAGGATTGATTGAAACGTATGAGATTACTGAAGCTTTTTTGAAATAGTTATTTTTTGTCTTTATCTTTTATTTGCTTTGCATTCTTCCTCGTTTTTAATAGTTTGAGTTTTAATTTCTTAGTTTTCTTTTTCATAGTTCAGTTCTGTGTTCTTGTGTTTGTTTATACCTTCCTTTGCTAGTGATACTGTTTAACTTGATTGTTATTATATGTACAAAATATTACAATTTAACTATATACAAGTTATGATATATACACCAGCAGAACTCTTTGTACTGCTAGCTTGTAAATGATATACGTAGCAAAACTGTTTTCTTTTTTCGGAATTTATTTCTTAATCCATCCATCTAATTCCAACAACTGATCAACGGGCCATTTTCTGATAACACTGGTACCCAATTCCGTAGTATACCCAGCTTCATATAGCTCGATACCGGCCCATCCAACCATAGTTGAGTTATCAGTACATAATCTAGGTTCAGGGAAGTAAAAATTTTCAATACCGGCTTCACCAACTTGATCTCTCAACATCTGTCTTAAATACAAGTTTGCACCAACACCACCTGAACAAACCAAACTATTCACACCATATGTTTCTTTTAATTTCAACTTGTTCATAGCCAACACGACTTTTCTAATCATATGCTGGAACACCATCTCTTGCACTTTCCAACATAATCTTGCTCTAACTTTATCATCCTTTGGCACTTCACCACCATAATACTTATCCAAAGACTTAGTAACCTGAGAGATAAAACTACCAAACGAATACTTCAACACATCAACACGATCCCACTGATTCAACATCGGCTCTTTCAAATCCAAATCAACATCTTTCCCCAACTCTTCTTCAAAACCTTGCATGAAACTTTCCATCTCTTTACCAATCATATTCCCACGAATACCCAACGCACGACCACACTTATCCAACGCATCACCAGCGGCAATATCCACCGTATTCACCAGCACTTCATGCTCTAAAAGAGACTTACTCAAAACCAACATCGTATGACCACCAGAACACAACAGACTCAAAAATGGAAATTGAGGCTCGGTTCCATTACTCTCCAACCGAGGAATCAACAAATGGCCTAACATATGGTTCACACCAACCAATGGAACACGCCAGGCTAGTGCCATCCCTTGAGCTAACTGATACCCACCGATTAATGAACCAACCATGCCGGGTCCTCGTGTGGCACAGATCAAGTCCGGTTTATCCCAGCGGTGTTGTGTTAGAAGTTGGTTCACTAGTTTTGGGATGGATTCTCTGTTGTGTCTTGCTGCGTCTATGGGGATGATTCCTCCTTTTGAGACTGAGTCAAGTGTTAGTTTCGATTCGGCTATTATTATTGGTGGTGTTGTTGGTGTTGGTCTTGTTAGGAGTGTTGCACAGGCATCATCACAACTTGTTTCTATTGCTAGTACTTTGTATGTTCTTTTCAGTAGGGCGGTTTTTGTTGTTAGTGTTAAGAAGTATGGATTTCGTATGCTGGCTTTCCTTGTTATTGAACGTGATAGCATCATCTTGCAAATGTACGTTTTGTGGGGGAAGTTAGTGTTGTTGATGCACATGTGTTTATTTGGATAACTTGATCACTTTTTTTTCCAAAATGTCAAATAAACCCTGTTTAAATTTCTGAGCTGTGTGCACGTGACTGGATGTCACATGCTTTGTTTTGAGCCGCACAGCTCAGTGGGGTTGCTATTGAATTCCCATCCAGTCGAATTATAAAAGGCAACAGTTATACCCTGTTCCCTTTTTTTAACCACCACTCCTTCTTTTGCCACCGATATTTCTTCTACTCAAACACATCTTTAAAACACAATCACATATCCTCAATCAA
Source organism: Ambrosiozyma monospora (assembly GCA_001599995.1). Lineage (NCBI taxonomy): Eukaryota > Fungi > Ascomycota > Pichiomycetes > Pichiales > Pichiaceae > Ambrosiozyma > Ambrosiozyma monospora. The sequence goes on along the minus strand of BCIP01000063.1, from coordinate 34,809 downwards.
TTTTACGATGCTAGTTCTGTTGTTTGGATAAACAGTTCAACTTGGATCAGCTGAAAACACCGTGGTCGGATCTTCTAGTTGGTTGAACATGCTGTTCCCTTTTCAAAACCATTGGCAACTCTTATGTTTTGGTACTGGTTACTGTCAAGAATTGAGCTTGGTATACTCCCAAAGTTGTTACTTGATGCTACGGTGGTTGCTGAATGCTTCTGTGAATGGTGGTTCCTAATCATACATTGCATGGTTCTTGGATTTCGATTGAGTCACATCTGGTTGATCATGGATATTATGAGAAAGACGACAAACGCAACTTCTTAGTTCTTTTCCTTGGGGAACACTAGAAGAATCATTCAGTGTCACGGAGACCGTTTTAGTCAGGAACACTGGTTTTTTCACTGATTCTGTCAAGAGCAAGAATTATAAGATGGTGGTTCCGTAAGACATCTTAAGTGGTGGTTATATCAATTGATGGGCTTGGCTGGATGGAAAGTTCAATAAAGTGAAGAATGGACCGGCCAGTGTGACACGAGTCAAACCAAAGCAGCAAGAAAGTATACGTGTCTGATCTTGATTGCACCAGAAAAAACAACATTGGAACCGCAGTACAACTCTTAGTGGTCTCTACTTGCATTCTTTTGCCTTATCAACTAGTTATATTGAATGCTTTAATTGACTGTTTTGTTGTCGGTGACAGATGAATCGGCTGAATAGAATATGGTGGATGCTGAGTTTAATTTGAAGAGGTAGAAGCAGTACATCACTAGAGCTTGTGAGTTTTGATTTTAATTTCATTAAGTCAAATTGAATCAAAGTAACAGGGGTTGACATTGTTGAAAATTTATGAGTGATAGTAGTAAGAGTGGGTGTGGCAGTTTTGAGTGGATAAACTGTAAGTTGGTACTAACAAAGGTAAAGGTGACTTTGAGTATACTTCATTCAGAATATTTAGCTATGTAAATTCGCAATTAATTTGAGTTTTGATCTACATATTGACTTTACTGTAAAATTTGAAAAATACCGTTTAGTTTCATTATTTGGTGAGTATTGGATATTAGAATTTAATATTGATTTTAATTTTTGCAAATTGATGAAGTTCATGATAAAAGGTTTCAATAAATTCGTCGTTCTTCAATTCAGGTTAACATATGCTCAGATCGGGGCCTCGGGCTCTGCGATTATCGAGAATATTCGGCATGACAATATATTGCATTTGCCAGTAACCTGATTGAACTGATTGGCGGTCTTTGGACATTGTGAATTGTTGCCACTTATACCTTTTCTTTTCTCTGGTTAGCAAGCTACACCGAAATCAAAGCATGAAAGATCTTGATCCAAGAGACAAACAAACAGCAATTGATTACTACGATGCAGAACATGATCTCAATTCTCAACAAAGAAGACAACTAGCTCTATTTTTTGGAACCAACACAAGATTAATAATGAATGCATCTTCGTTAAGTTTCTTTGGTGGTTGTCTTATTCCATTCTTATTCAAGAAAAAGCGGACATTGATCAATCCATTACATGTTGTTTTTGCTGGAATAGGTGTTTCCTGGATCGTGCCTTTCGTTCTGGCTAAACCAATATACTCAAAAAATTTGAAAGAATTGAAACAACAGGCCGAAATGGCTCCTTCTGAATCTATGTCATCTTCAATATCATCATTGTCATCATCATATTCAGTCATTCCCGGTTCTGGATTCGAGCCTGAGCCTACAACTCAACCAAGTTCTGAGTTTTTGAGTGAACCACAGTCAACGGAAATTACGGGAGTAAACACTACTCCACAATCATCAATGACTACAACTACATCAACTAGAAGACCAGCCCAAGAGCCACTTCCGAAACTCAATTCTGAAGAGTTCAAACAGGTGATCAAAGTGATTGAGAGAACACCAAATCCAATAGTGAAGGGTCTATTCTGGGCATCATATTTCGACAGATCAAGTAAAGACGACAAGTACCGTCTCAAAGACCCAAGATTGATCAACGAAGGTTCGGAAATGTTGATGGTTGAAAGTCCATCAAATGTCAGTGTGGATAGAGAACAATTTAATAATGGTGATGGTACTGGACCCAATGATGGAAATTGGAGTCGTCAAAAAGTGGGACAGGGTTCTTCGTGGGATCGTGTCAGAGAAGGTCAAGTCACTATCAATGATTTCGGTGATGGACGAAAGGATAGATAATGAGATTTAAGAACTTTGAGATTTTACAATAAGTTATGACTTATGGACATTATGTTCATGAAATATGGATTGACTTTACACTGACAGTTTGATTTTCTTTTCAGAGCGTTTTATGTATGTTCAGTGCAATTAATTCGCTTTCTTTATGTTTCTGAGATCCTGTATTGTGTATCAGTTTGTAGATTTTTATGTTTATGTAATTTCGGAAGACATAAGTGTTATATCCTGAAAGCAGTTTGCAAAGTTCACCTGCACATGGATCATCAGATGACAGATGGTCTTCAGCTTCAGTGCTCCTTACTCAGTCTTTCAGTCTTTCCAGTCTTTCCAGTCTTCAAAAGTGCGCTCGTCTCCACAAATCAAAACTCGTTTAAATCAACTGCGAAAAACAATTCCAAGCTGAACAGACTATCCAGCAACAGCCTACAGAGTCCAGACAACCCAAAAGACCTGATATACTACCACAACTACACCAACAGACATAACTTTACAACCGAAGATGTTTGCCAGATCAGCAAGGGCATTCTCCAAATCCAAGTTCAGCACAAATGCCAACTTCAAAAGGTTCGCCTCAACAACACCAAAACCAAAAGTGAAAGGTATCCTTCCAAGTCCAACAACTCTACTAGTCGTTGCAATCGGTGCTGGTCTATATTCTTTAGATGCCAGATCAGCCATAAATGAATACGTTTGGTGTCCATTAATCAGACAAACCACTGATGCCGAAACAGGCCACAAATTGGGTATTTCATTACTCCGCAATGGTCTTTACCCACGTTTATTTGTCGATTATGATGACCCAGTGTTACAAGTTGATGTTTTTGGTAAGACTTTAAGCAATCCAATTGGTATGGCTGCTGGTTTCGATAAAGAAGGTGTTGTCATTGATCCATTGTACAATTTGGGATTCGGTTATGTTGAAATCGGATCTGTTACTCCATTGCCTCAACCTGGTAACCCTCAACCACGTTTCTTCAGATTGCCTCAAGATGATGCTGTCATTAACCGTTATGGATTCAATTCTTCTGGTCATTGGAACGTGCTGGGTCATTTGAGAGTCAGATTTGAACGTTTGTTGCCTAAACATCCTGAAGCTGTTGATAACTCTTTCAGAGAAGGTAAGCTTTTGGGTATTAACTTGGGTAAGAACAAGACTGGTGATGAAGTTCAAGATTATTTGAAAGGTGTTGATCAATTCGGTCCATATGCAGACACTTTGGTCATCAATGTTTCTTCTCCAAATACACCAGGTTTAAGAGATCTACAAAGTGAGTCCAAGTTGACTAACTTATTGACAGCAGTTGTCAAACAAAGAGATCAATTAGCTGGTAAGTTATTGGATCCAAATGTCAAACCTCCTATCTTGGTTAAAGTTGCCCCTGATTTAACTGAACCTGAAATTGAATCAATTGCCAAATCTGCTAAGGATGCTAAGATTGATGGTATTATCATGTCAAATACCACTGTGCAAAGACCAGTGGATAAATTGATCACACAAGGTCCAGTTGTCAATGAAACTGGTGGTTTGTCCGGTAAACCACTGAAGGAGATTGCTTTGGCTTCTTTCAAGTTATTAAGAAAGTACACTAAGGATTCCGATTTGGTTTTGGTTGGTTGTGGTGGTATCGATTCCGGTAAGGATGCCTTGGATTTTGCTAGAGCCGGAGCTAGCTTTGTCCAATTGTACACAGCTTTTGCTTACAAAGGTCCTGGATTGGCAAGAAAGATTAAGGATGAAATTACTCAAACCTTGAAGGAAGAGGGTAAGACTTGGAAAGAAATTGTCGGTTCTGACGATCCATAAGTAGAGTTGTTGTTTCATCGTTGATTCCCCTTCATTTTTGTTTTTATTATAGACATTCATTCATCACGTCTCTTTCAACTTTCATCTTTTTGTTCTTCCTTATTTCCACATTACAATTCTCATTTTCACATTCCATAATATTACTATTATCATTTTTTCTTATCATGATTCATATCGCCAAAATATAAATTATTTATTGTCTTTGCTTTCATTTCGTTCAAAGATGGCATATACTGCTATATCTGTACCCTATAATGTACTTAGATGTGATTCACCCACGAGAAAATAAAAACATTGAATTAGTTAAAAAGTAAAAAATTGTTATATAAAATTTTATACCAAAGCACTTAGACAACAGCGTCAACAGTGCCGGTAACCAAAAGTAGGACCAAAACCAAAGCAAGGTCATTAAAAAACAAAGCATACAGGTCATTATATTTCATAACCAGATCAACCCAAAACTTGATCGCTCCAGGCAAGAATCCAGTGATAAAACCTAAAAAGGATCCACCATTGCCACCTAAGATATCGAACTTAGTTGAAAGGAAAAGGTACAGTCCAGCACAAACTATTTCAAACAAAGCAAACCAATTCCAAAACATTGATCCGGATTCTCGTAGAATCACATCACCATTATCCCAAACTTTGAATCTTGAAATAAAACTTCTCTTAACACCAGCCAGTCTTGGTCTCAATGGTGTAAATGAAGCATAATTATTGATATTGCCATACACAAACAGGAAGAATAGAACGGCTACAAACACAAATCTAACAACGATGAAAGCCAATCTGAACTTCTTTCTCTGTTGAGTGTTATAAGCAGCTAATTCTTGATCATACTGTAATTCTTCTGGAGACTTGCTTTCACCAAAAGCTCCACCTGAGCCAGGTATATCATTACCTGAGCCTGGTGGCATCTGAGACTGCATCTGTTGCATCATTTGAGCAAAACCTCCACCACCTAGCAATTTCATGAAATCATCAGGCAATCCTAAATCATCCAGTCCAGCATTTGGACCGGCATTGTTACCGTTGTTGGTATGATCATGGCCACGTGAGAGCAAATTGTTCAAAAGTTGGTCAATATCTGTATTCGAATCAAATGTTTCTTCATCAGCCGATCTATGTAGAGGGTCAGTCACTTTTGAGTATGATGGTTTTGCAACAGCAGAAGTTTGATTGAGAGTGTCCAAGTCTGCTATTGGAGGGTCACTAAATTTACGTGATGTTTCTTTACTGTTTGATGAATTGGATTGTTTTGAGTTTGATGAGTTTGGTGGTGTAGATGTAGAAGTGGCAGTTGCGGTAGACGCACTGGTTGGTGGTGTTGATTTGGCTGTAGTTGGAGATAAAATTGCAGGTGATGTAGCAGTTGAAAGTGGTGCTGATGTTGGTTCTGGGGCTGATGTTGGTGTTGGTGTTGGTGTTGGTGAAGACGAAACTGGTGGAGCATCATCTTCTTTGCCATTCAGACCGGTGATCTTGTTCAGTCTAGCTGAACTCTTCTGGGCCATTTTGGCGGCTCTTCTTTCTCTCAAAAGCTTTCTCTTTTCAGCAGCAGATAGTTCTGACATTGTGCGATGTTGTAATTGAATATATGTCTCTGTACTTTAAGCTTGTACTTGTCACTCTGTGTGATAAACCACTCCAAGTTGACACTTTTCGAGTCTTCCACCAGCAAACTCGAGTCTCGCACCCATTTTTTCAAATTTGAAATGACCAGCATATTTTGAATTTTCCAGTTTTGATGTTCGGCCAAAGCGTGCGGCTTCATTTGAAAATTTTTTGATTTTTTTTTTCTTTCAATAAATCATGATGATGGTTTTTGAGCTTATCTCTTGCCCAACAGCTCAACAGCTGCTCAACAATAACTATCTCATATAACATCACCACATAACAAATACCACAAAATTACAAAAAAATGGGATCAAGTGACAAATATGAAAGACATCTGTCTGGAAGAAAGAATGGGCGTTCAAGAGACAAGAAGCTCAATTCCAACATGAAAAGACTAGACAATCAATATAAAGATGCCGTCAAATCAGCAGCTAACACAGATATTCTTTTACAAGAAGATGCTGGTTATTTGGAAGCTGAAGGAATGGAAAAGACTTTCAAGTTCACACAGGATGAAATTGTGGAAAACGTTGACGTTGGAACAGCTAGCAAAAGATTCGAATTAGATCTTCCCACATTCGGACCATACACATTAGATTACACAAGAAACGGAAGAGACTTGCTTATAGGAGGTAAAAAAGGACATGTTGCCTCAATTGATTGGAGATTAGGAAAACTAGATTGTGAACTCAACTTGAACGAAACTGTGTCTGCAGTGAAGTACCTACACAACAACCAGTACTTTGCAGTGGCCCAAAAGAAATACGTCTTCATCTATGACAAAACAGGAATGGAACTTCACAGGTTGAAACAACATATTGACTGTACTTTGCTTGATTTCTTACCATATCATTTCCTTTTAACCAGTGCAGGTAACACGGGATATTTGAAATACCACGATGTCTCAACTGGTGAACTTGTCTCAGAACACAGAACAAAATTAGGACCAACCCAATGTATGAGACAAAACCCATGGAATGCAGTCATGCACTTAGGTCACAGTAATGGTCAAGTTACTCTTTGGTCACCAAGCATGTCTACCCCATTAGCCAAAATACAAGCCACAAAGGGTCCAGTCAGATCATTGGCCATCAACAGAAACGGTAATTACATGGTTGTTGCCGGAGCAGACAAAACTTTGAAGATTTGGGATATCAGAAACTTCCAAGAATTACATTCATACTATACTCCAACTCAAGCCAATACCGTGGATATTTCAGACACTGGTTTAATTTCAGTGGGTTGGGGTCCACATGTCACTGTCTGGAAAGATTGTTTCAAGAAAAAACAACAGTCTCCATACATGAACCACATGATTCCAAGTTCGCAAATTCAAACTACCAGATTTGTTCCATTTGAAGATATCTTGGGTGTTTCCCATGACAAAGGTATAAGTTCGTTGATTGTTCCTGGTGCTGGTGAGGCTAACTATGATTCCTACGAATTGAACCCATACGAGTCCAGTAAGCAAAGACAAGAAAGTGAAGTGAGAGGATTAATGAATAAATTGGCTCCAGACATGATCACACTTGATCCAAATGTCATAGGTACTGTTGACAAGAGACAACAACAAGATAGATTGACACCTGCTGCTGTGAAGGAGTTGGAATTGAAGACCAAAAAAGATAAAGACGATAGCAAAGATTTGAAGAAGTTAATCAAACCTGAATCTAAAGGTAAAAATTCTGCTTTACGTAAGTTGAAGAGAAAACAAAGAAAGAATGTCATTACGGAGCGTGCTCAACGTATAGAAAGTGTGTTGAAGAAAGAAAGGGAACTTCGGAAAGAAAAGGCAGAGTTTGCCAAGGGTGTTACTAAAAAGAAAGATGTCATCTCGGACACTTTGTCGAGATTTTCATAGTTTATATATTCATTTTTTTAACCCTCCATACATGTAAACTACAATGTTTTTTTGATGTAATACAGAATACGAGAAAGAAAAATAATTTGCAAATTAGTAGAGATTATACAAAAAGGTAAGCATCTATTGAGAAGAAACGCTTTATTTTTTGTCAGGATCTAAAACAACAACTCAAAACATCAGCTAGTGTATATAAATGATTTGACTTATTCATCGTCATTTTCAAACAACTCCTTATCTAAAACAGGGTCAATGGTAAATGGATCAGGCAGTGGAGCTTCTGTGTTACCCTTTTCTCTGATGGTCTTGATTCTATCAAATGATTTGCCTGGCGTTTGGTCATTCAAAACGACTATTCCGCTCATACCCTTGAATTTTCTCACAGGCACAAATCTTTCGTGTTTAGAAAATGTCACATACTTCAATTGAGCAGGCAAAACTCTTGTCATATTCTGGAATTGATATGGTTCCTTAACATACAAGGACTTGTACTGACTGTCCTGAAGTTCAACATTTGATATTTCTTCGCCCTTCGACTCCTTGATGTTTTCTTTTTCTGTAGTGCTTGGTTCATCGATATCCATCTTTTCTTCCTTCTTGGCTGTTTTATCTTTCTTGGCAGCTCTGGCCCTAGCTCTAGCAGTGGTAGATAAAACGGCAGTGGCAACCTTTTCAGCTTGCTTTTCAACTTGTGCCTCTGCCTTTGGTGGATATCCGAAAAAGTCAGGTTTCGTATGACAGTTGATTTTGAACTTTGGAGCCTTCAAGTTATCGGTAACACCAATAATAGAAGTTGGGGAAAGTGAAAGAGCGAAGAAGTGGGTCAATGGGAACCAGTACCAACTTTGAGTGAACAATGTTAAACCAACAATAGCCTTCATATTCAATGTGTTAGTCTGTGTATTTTCTAGTTGAATTGTAGAGTTACGTCCACCAGCATCCAAGATACCTTGTGCGATAGCACCACCAAACTTGGCCAATGACTCTTCATACTTGTTAGAAACAATCTTACGCAAAGATGCTCTAAATTCCTTCACCTTTGGATGAGTGTTTTCATTTTGTTGAATCAAAATCATGGACTTAGCAATAGTAGCACCTTGTCTAACGAAATCAACTGGATCCTTAAGTAAAGGGTCCAACACATCCAAAGCAGCTTGTAAGCCACGACCAGCACAAGAGATACCTAAAGCCATGGTGGTACCATAACGAACATGAGGGTTATGAGATTGGGATAACAATTCAACGATAGTAGGAACTGTAGAATAATCACGTAATAAAACAAAACCTAGAGATAACACAGCGGCTCTTCTAACATTATCTGAAGAGTCAGAGACAGCAATGTGCAATAATCTTTGAATGGCACTGTTGTTTGAAGTACCACAGTAAGCCAAAGCTAAAGTGAAACAACCACCATAACGCAAGATTGAGTCTTGATGGCCAAGAAGTTTCCCAATGATATCTTCTGCAGTTTCTTCTTTACCATATGAAATCAATGCGATACCAATAGCTAATCCACGAATGATAGTCTCGTGTTGTGTCTCTTGAGCATATGTGAACATGTCATGAGCAGCAGACTCACTTCCGGAACCTAGCATGACAAGACCCATGGCAAGGGCGGCAGCTTCACTTGAAATAGCATTATCAGTAAACAAAACACTCTTCAATTCTTCATAAATTTGTTCATCGCCCAAAGCCATAGCAGCAACACCAACACCCAAACAAGCACCATGCAAAATGGTTTCAGTGTTTTTGCTATCTGGGGCACTACTACCTTCAACAACTTGGTTTCTCAAGTAACCCAAAACCTCTTTGCCATGACCAGCATAAATTAAACCAAGACCGAACAAGGAACCACCATTGGTGTATGGAGAAGAGGTGGCACCTGGAAGGTATGGTTGCAAAATGATTTGACCTTGTGATAAGTTACCCTTGTGAATAACACCCAAAGCGGCAGTTGCAGAGAACTTGGACCAGTTGTTAGCCTTTCCTAACCAATCTAAGTTAGTTCTCACAAAAGAGTCATCTGTTGTACCAGCATGCATAAAGGCATTGGCAAATGTAACTGCAGAATGGAACATAGAATTTCTACCATCCAATGAGCTCTTAGTATGGTCAAGGATAGAGATATCAGTGTTGTTGTTATCAGACAAGAAAGTGATATCCAAATCACATGTAGGAATACCGGACAAAATCTTTTTCAAAGTAACGGTGGTACTGTCAGTTTGGTCAATTGAAGAATCTTTTTCGAGAATATTGATGGTCTTTGTAAGTAATTCTTGCGAAGCAACGCTAACTAAGTCAAAAGCAATCTGGTAGGCAATTTGTCTCTTCTCAGGAGCCTTGAGCAGATCCTTGAAAATTTTATGCACCAAGTTGTAATCATTCAATTGAACAATGACCTTGGTCAAAAGGAAGTAATCTGGTGACTTCAAAGAAAGCAAAGCTAGAGCCAAACTGTTCAAAGTTTGTCTTCTGAATTCAGTATTGGAAATGACCGTAGTAGAACAGGTCAAAACATATGATAGCAAATTGATAATATAGTCTTCACCCTTATTAGCTTGCAGTTGTCGGTCAATAATGGTCTTGACGATATCCAATCTGTAACTTTCCAATGAGATACCCAAAGCCAATTTGATTTCATTATCACTGACACATTTCTGTAACATTTGTTCAAAAATCTTAGTCAATTGAGGATCAATGTTAACAGATGGATCTTTAAACTTGAGTTTGGATTGTTTGATGTAAAGGTCAATACATTTGGAAACGATGGTCTCAACGTATTCAGTCTTCTCATTGACGTTGAATTGGCTACCGGACAACAAAGAATATTTCACAGAAGAATCATAATCACCCAAGTTATAGTAGACTTTGGAAGCCAACAAAGCAGCCAGATGTCTACTTGGGAAAGTTTCATCTTCAAACAACTGTTCAATTTCAGAGATGTTGTTAGCAATTTCCGTCCATAATTGGTCAGCCAAGTCGTTCAAAGAACTTAAGGCGTAAGTTTTCAATTGAGGGTCTTCTTCATCTAAAAGAGAAAGGTAAGGAGCAGCTGATGTTGTAGCAGCCATCTTGAAACGTGAATAATGATGGTTCTGAGTTGATATATGTGGTGGAAACAAGGGTTGAGCTGTTGACGATGTATGTTTGCCACCCGCTTTCAACTCTTTCAAGCTGATTCACTCACTGTTCGATCACTCGTTGTTGAAAATCTCATAATCCATGTGCGTCGATTTATCGTCCCGCCTGCGTCGCTGAGACCAGTCGGCATATATATCTAGTTGGGCCGGACAATCTAATTACTGTATGTATAAAACTAGACATCCACACAAGCTGTACAGAGAAGAATGGTTTTTGGTTAGCTATATCTTGTAGATCATATCTACTAGAAAAATATCAGTTTTGAGAATGAATTAAGATACCTCAGCTAAAGCGAAACGTATATCATACTGGCTGCTGAGCTCTACCAGAACTACATTTATAAATGAGCAACTGATATTGTTTCAAAAAATCGTACTTCAGATAATAGAACTGTGTATAGATATGTATTAAATTATTTTTGTTGAAAACCTAATTAAACCGCGTAGAAAGAAAGTAAGAAATAAAAAGCTGTAGGGATTGGCGAGAGAGAGAAAAAAAAAACGAATCATGTCGAGTAGAATATGTGGTAGTTATTGTAAATATGAATAAGAATGAAGTAGTAATCTGTTGAAGTGAGTACAATTCTCAGAAAAGAAGCAAACCCCAGTGTGACTGATGAAGGAAGAAAAAAAAATTGCCTAATAAAGTAATCTAACAGCAATCTTGTATTGGGTAGCATTCAATTCTTCGTACAAAGACTTGATATCTTCTGAAGTGACACCTGAAATATCAGCCATCAAGTAAGCGACATCACCTCTGGAATCAGAGAATTGCTTTTCAATATTGTGGTCGGACAAAATGTTGTTAACTGTCTTCAAGACACCAGGAACGTTTTGATGGATGTACAAAACTCTAACGGCATTGTCTTGATCCAAGTCCAAACCTCTCAAGGAAACCTCTGGGAAGTTCACAGCACCAGTAGAGATACCTTCGTTAATATAACTAGTCAAAGCAGTACCGACTTCGATACCAATGGCAGATTGAGCTTCTTCGGTAGAACCACCAATATGAGGGGTCAAGATGATGTTCTTCAATGATTGCAATTCAGAAGTCCAGGTGTTCAATTGGTTGTTGAAGAAAGGACCGTTCTTAGCTGGTTCTTGAGGGTAAACATCAATGGCAGCACCAGCCAACTTACCCAACTTCAAGGCATCAATCAAAGCTGGAATGTCCACAACGGAACCTCTGGAGTTGTTGATCAAGTAAGAACCATCCTTCATGGCGGCAAATTGAGGAGTACCGAACATCATCTTGGTCTCTGGGGTTTCTGGAACGTGCAGGGAAACGAAATCGGATTTGTTCAACAATTCTTCCAAAGTGGAAACTTGCTTAGCGGTACCCAAAGCCATGATCATAAGGATATCGTAGTACAACACATTCATACCGAAAGCTTCAGCCAACACAGACAATTGAGAACCAATGTGACCGTAACCTATGATACCCAAAGTCTTACCTCTAATTTCCCAACATCTGGCAGAAACCTTATTCCAGATACCATTGTGCAATTCAATTGATCTGTCACCCATTTGTCTGGACAAGGTGATGATTTCAGCAATGGTCATTTCAGCGACTGATCTGGAGTTGGAGAAAGGAGAGTTGAAAACGGCAACACCTTGGTCAGCAGCGAATTCCAAATCAACTTGGTTGGTACCGATACAGAAACAACCAATGACAACCAAGTTCTTAGCATGCTTCAACACGTTCCTGGTCAACTTGGTCTTTGATCTGATACCAATGGCATGAACATCCTTGATCTTTTCAATGAGTTCATCTTCTGGCAAAGAAGTCTTGTGGAATTCAATTTGGTAACCTTGTTTCTGGAAAATGTTGATGGCAGTTTGGTTAACATTTTCTAAAAGCAAAATTTTAACATCACCGGTAGAGAATGGCTTCAAGGTCTTGGTTGGCTTTAAAGAAGGAATACTCAAACTTCTGGCATTGTAGGAGTTGTTTGGAGAAGCAGAAACAGCATTCAAAGTGGTTTTCTCCAATGATTGACTTAAAATACTAATTGGTTGAGGGCCGGACATTGCTGTAAAAAATCAAAAACTGGTGATGCAAAAGAAATAAATGAATGAAGTGTTTGTGGTTTGTGGTTTGGTAAGGGATCAAAATTAAACACGGGGAAACAGATTCAGGGAATAAAGGGGAAATCAGGGGAAACAAACAAGTTTAAATAGGATATCAAGTTTGAAAAACGTGTATGAATAGTTTGTACAATTCAACTTGGGAAATCCAATAGAAAGAGTCATACCCATAGAATTGTCGGCATCTCGAACGAAACAACTTCCACCTTACGTCAGCCTCCGCTGACGGGCTCTCATTGATCACGTGCGGCCGGACTTTTCCTGCCGGAATTGAGCCGCACAATGCCACATACGACAGAAGTCAGTACAGCCAAAGGAGTCACTCTGGAAGTGCAACAGAGTCAGGATTCAAGAACTACAGATCAACCGAAGTCAGTCTACGTTGTAAGGTTCAGTTGGTTCTGGAAAGTTACACATCGATAAAAAATCAAGGGCTCTACGTGTTGTAGTTTGGAAGAATCTTATATGATTCACATCTTTGCAAATTGTGCTGTTTGAAATTTGAAACAGATGGACGAAACTCAACAAATTTGATACCGATGCTTCGTTTACACACATGTGTTAATTGACCGCACAACAAATTTAATTGGTGGGCGATATATAAGTGACTCCCATGGCAATTAAGGTCATGTGTTTCTCAGTGATCACCAATAAAATGTCGCAATTCGAATTGCCAATTTCTCAATGAGCGGGCTTTGAGTCGTCCTGGGTCTGTGTTGCAAACTCTCACGCTGTTTTCACGTGACACGTCCCTGGGTTCAGGGTTGGAGAAAATCAAGACTGAGCCGCACCCTCACTTTTTTCAAATTTTGCCAAAAATTATGCGCCGCACGAGGGAGGCACTCCAGTGAACCTCGTTTTTCAGTTTCAACACACGCTGTACCATGTGTGTCCAACACCCTACTATTCATGATTTTGCTACATAAACCATTACATTTCGTCGATTGAAAACCACCACCCCCGGATTTCCACGTAACATTCCGACGTTATACAAATAATTATCAATTCAAACATGTCTGGTGCTCCACAACAACAAGATAGAAGACAAGGTGGTCCAAGAAGAGGCGGTAGAAGACCAAGAAGACAAAACGAAGAAAAGGTTTGGACTCCTGTTACCAAGTTAGGTAGATTAGTGAAGGCCAAAAAGATCACTTCCATTGAAGAAATCTACTTGCACGCTTTGCCAGTCAAGGAATACCAAATTGTCGATGAATTGTTGCCAAACTTGCAAGAAAAGGTCATGAAGGTCTTGTCTGTTCAAAAGCAAACCAGAGCTGGTCAAAGAACCAGAATGAAGGTTGTTATGGTTGTTGGTGACAACAACGGTCACGTTGGTTTGGGTGTCAAGGCCGCTAAGGAATTGGCTTCTGCCATCAGAGGTGCTATCATCATCGCTAAGTTGTCCATCATTCCAGTCAGAAGAGGTTACTGGGGTTCCAACTTGGGTGCTCCTCACTCCATTGCTAACAAGACTTCCGGTAAGTGTGGTTCTGTTTCCGTCAGATTGATTCCAGCTCCAAGAGGTTCTGGTATTGTCGCTTCCCCAGCTGTTAAAACCATGTTGCAATTCGCTGGTATTGAAGATATCTACACCACTTCTTCTGGTTCTACCAGAACTTTGGAAAACACCTTGAAGGCTACCTTTGCTGCTATTGGTAACACTTACGGTTTCTTGACTCCAAACTTGTGGAAGGATTTCGCTTTGACTGACTCTCCATTGGATGTCTACGCTGATGAAGCCGCTGAAAAGAAGAACTAAGTTATTTAGTGTTTGAATCATTTGATGTTCGCATTTTTTGTGTATAATTACTAAATTAATAATAAGTTTTACTTTTGTCAAAAATATAAATATAACTAGTAAATAACGTCTAAAATCAATATTTGAAATAAAATATTATGTTGATCTGTTTTACTCAAATAAGAATTGCTTTTTGAAATACAAGATATGTACAGGAATAAAAAATGTGCATGAATAATCTAACAAAAATACGTAGAAAAATAAAATAAGCCTAAGACAACTTAGAAATTGTCCAATTTTCACCAGGCAAGCCAGCCTCTTTATCAGCATCGGTACCAATTATAACACTACTTCTCTCAGCCTCGTCACCGAAATACTTCTCAGCAACCTCCTTAACATCATCCAAACTACAATCCAACAAATGTTCTCTTCTCTCCTGTTTCATATCATCATCTAATTCAAAATTAAACAAAGACATACCTTCCTCCCTCACAGTCATAGGAGCATCGATTTTCTGGAAAATGGTCAACTTAGCTTGTTCCAAGTCTTCATCAGAATTAATCACACCCTTTTCGATTTTTTCAATGACTTTATCCACAGATTGGTTGAATGTTGTGATGGATTGAGCTGGTTTTGGATCTCTGTAAGAATAGAATGAGAATAAAGAATTCAAAGCATCATAACCTGCTCCTCCTCCATAGGCACCACCTTTCTCTCTGATTTCTCCGTGTAAGTACTTGAATGTAAGCAATTGTGAAAGAACTTGTAATGCGGCAGCATCTCTGGAAGAGTATTCAGCACCATGAAGAGCAGTGGAGGCAAAACTAACTTGTGATGGGATCTCAATGAAGTTCTTGGTGTACTTTTCAGTTTGGCCGTATGATGGAGATGGGATCTCGTATGTGTTGGAGACAAACCCAGCTGGTAAACTGTTAAATGTGGATGCAAATTTGGAAACTAACTCTTCTTGACTTTTAACAACATCTCTTGAACATGTCAAAGCATATTTGAATCCGGATGATCCTGAAAGTAAAATGTTTCTGATTCTCTCTAGTTTAGGAACAACCTTCTCAGCTAATTCATTTGCTTCATCGATATCTCTGAGTTGATTGAGGAACATGATCTGTTGAATACCTCCCAGAGACTCATCTAGTTTACCACTGGCAGATATCTTAGAAGTAGCATATGATCTAGCGTAACTGTGACCAGAACTAACAATAGAACTCAAGTTATCATTAGTTAAAGATTTCACCAGGGTACTCAATTTTGGAATGTTCTTGAAGTTGGTCTCTTGGACCAATTGTTGTGTTAATGATAGCATCTTTTCAAAGTTGTGGTCAAGTGCCAAACCACTTAAACCGAACTTCAAAAACACTTCAGATGGATTATCTAAGGAACTATGCACAAATGTTCTAGCAGAAACACCACCAGTGTATAACTTCAATTCATCTTCCAAATCAGCCATTGACTTAGTAGTGGTTCCCAAATTGTTCAAACACTCTGTGAATAATGGAAGGTATTGGACGAGATCAGGTGGGAGTTCAGTAGATTGAACGGTTTTCAAAGCTCTGAAATATGTCAATCCATTGGTCTTTGGAGATAATCTAGTTTGGAATAACACGTTGTTTTGTGCATTTTGACCAACTCTGACGAATGGAACATCTCTATTGATATCAGCAACGGATAAGGTAGGCAAGCAGGACAAGTCTTCCTTCTCAGTTTGTTTCTTCAATAAGTCTAAACCTCTATTGTGAACAATTTTCTTGTCCTCTTCGTTCAAAGGCTTCACCTTTTCAGCTAATCTAGTCTGTTCTTCTTGAGCCAACGATTCAGCTAATTTTTCATTTGGTTGCATGGTGTATTGAATGTAAGGTTGGGAAATTAGATATTTGTCAATCAAATCAACAAATAGTTGATCTCCCTTCTCTTTGTACTCTTGTTGGAATCTATCAAGAACCTCTGACCATTTCAAACTTTCCAAAGGAGAAACACCATTGACCCAACCTGGCACAACACCACTTAGAAGATTCAAACCAAAATTGGAGCTTTCCACTTTTCTAGACAATTCAAATCTGTGAATGATAGCCTTGACCTTTTGTTCATTGAAGCTCAACTTTGCCTTTTCCAATTCAGCCAAAATGATTTGAGGTAACTCTTCAGCCTTCTCTTTAGTCAAACCGTTCAATCCGATGGTGAAAAGATTCACTGCAGTCATTGAATCCAGACCGGAATTGATGGAGAAGTCAGCACCCAATCCGGTTTCAATCAATGTTTGATATAATGGAGAAGAATGACCATCGGATAACAAACTGGAAAGAATCTTCAAAAGAAGGGTCTCGTAGTTATCAGTTGGCTTTCCTGCAAACCAAGTCAATGAAGATTTGACTTGTCTATCAGGTGGCAACATTGGATCAACAGGACCATCGACAACAAACTTGGTTTCCTTCTCTTTCAATTCAATAGGTTGTTTAACTTCATCTTTTTGATTTCTTTTACCGAATCTTAAAAACTCATTGTTGATCTTCTCTAAGTGAATGGCAAGAGGAATATCACCATAAGTGAATGTTCTTGAATTTGAAGGATGATAGAAGTCAGAGTGGAAATCAACCAAGTCTTCATATTCCAAGGTTGTCATTTTTCTTGGATCACCACCTGAATTGTTCAATGATGGATAGATTGACTCTTGGAACTTGATCCAGAAATAGTAAGAGGAGTCCGACACTTGACCTTTCATTTCATTGTAGACAACACCCTTGAAAGTCAATGGTGATTTAGCATCTTCAGTAATTTCATTCTCTAATCTCCAACCTTCTTGATAGAAGTCTGTCTCTTTCAATAGAGGGTTCAAAGTTGCATCCAAATAGACATCCATCAAGTTTTTGAAATCAACCTTATTCGTAGTGGCAAATGGGTAAAAAGTATAATCATGACCAGTCATTGCATTCATGAAATTGGAAAGACTTCTATTCAACATCTTGAAAAAAGGATCTCTAACAGGGTATTTTTCAGAACCACATAAAGTTGTGTGTTCCAAGATGTGTGGCAAACCAGTTGAATTTGGAGGGTTTGTCTTAAAGATGATACTGAAAACATTGTTCTTATCTTGACGGTCAATATGAAGATGTGATGATCCTGTTTTCAAATGTTTAAGATCAACGGCAACAAAGTTGAATTCAGGAACAGGTAAAACATTTTTGATAGTATAACCGTTGATTTCTTTTCCTAGAGGGTATTTCTTGGTGACACTTAGCAAAGATGAAGGGGTGGCATAACATCTGCTAAACACACGTTGTGCCTTAAATGCCGAAGTGTTGAATTTGGCTTGACGCAACATTTAATGGCAAACTGTAATAAATAAATGGGTGATTGATGAAAAGGGAAAGCACTAGTACATGATTCAGTGAATCACCCTACACACATCTTTGGCCTTCACTTTTCACAAACTCCAGTCTCCATTCAGTCTCCGATGTTCAAATTAAGATTACGTAATCCAGCACATCAGCCTCAATTGAGGTGGATTTACTCAGCCACGTTGCAACCCTGAGGCGCAGTACATCGGCCATACTAAGGGACATCGATACCACGACCACAACTCAAATGACAGATCCTCAGTTGCCGATTGAAAATTACAGATTAGCTGGCGCTTTAATGCTGACATCTGTTACGGATTGTGCTGATCAAACGACTTGTCCCAGACTAACATATCCAACACTACACACACTGGAAGTCTGAAATTCAGGGTTACAGCTCACTCATCTTGTTCTGACAACCCATCTTTAGACAAAGACTCACTCAAGATCAACATCTACCTTTCCCCTCATCAGATCCCATAAGTTCAACACGTTCAACGATTGATTACCACAAAACCTAGAAGACACGTCTCACAACATATCCATTTTTTTCAACTGAACACACACTTATCCATTCTTTTTTGAAAATGCGTTTTTCAAAATTTGTTCCTTTCCTGCTAGCTGCCACAATTGCACCAGTGGCTGCTGAAAAGGCACAACTTACGGCAGATGCTAGTGAGTACTGCACTGGTATGTACAGCAAAAAGGACTGGGGTGGAAACACAGATCCTTTCATCAGAGTCAAACTAGAACAATTTGATACACCAAACCCAGACACAGGTAACGCCTCAATCAGTTTAATTGTTTTTGAATACAGAGACATTGATGGTTTAGGTGTGGAAGACTACTCCGGTTCATATGCCCGTACGAGGTACTTATGTACTTCCTCTGTGCAAGAACAGGGATTATGTGAGAAATCAGACTTGAACAAATTCATCATCAGATCCAACTACACCTCAATTCTTCCTATCAAGCAAACCGTTTTGACCGATTATGGTACCAATGATTTTAGTTACGTTATCAGCAAGACTGGTTACTACTGTGTTGCCGCCTACAATCCTCGTTTTGATGGAGATAAAGTCAACAATTACAAGTTGACTGTCAATTTCCATAACGCCTTCGGTAACTTGCCTGCTTCTGAGATTCCAAAATTGCCATTGTACGGTCTTCTAGCTGTTGTTTATGCCGTTTGTCTCTGTGTTTATATGTTCCAAGTGTACAAACATCGTTCTGAATTATTGTTATTGCAAAAATACTTGGCTGCCTTCTTTGTGTTCTTAACTGTGGAAAACATTCTGATTTGGTCCCTTTATGATGTGAAGAACAACAACACCAAATTCCCAGTTCCTGCTGGAATCAAGTTTTACATCTTTGTCATTTCCTGTTTGAGTGCTTTCAAGATTTCATTCTCTTTGTTTTTGCTTTTGATTATCTCATTGGGTTACGGTGTTGTTTTCCCTAAATTGAACAGAAAAGTCATGTTGAAATGTAAGATCATTGCTGGTTTACAATTTGTCTTCAGTGTCTTATTCATCTGGACTTTCCACTATTCAAGTCAAGCACAACCAGGTACATCCACCACCGACACAAGCAAAGCCACGAACTCATTCGAATCAAATTCATGGTTAGTGATCATCTTTGCCACTCCACTAGCTATGCTATTTGTTGTTTTTTACTTTTTGATTTTGAATGCTCAACAAAAAACAGTCAAATTATTGCAAGAGAAGCGTCAAATTGTGAAATTGAACATGTACAGAACCTTATTCAAGCTTATCTTCTGTTCTTTGCTCCTTATGGTGTTTGGTTTCATTGTCACTTCAGTTCTGATGTTCAATGACTCGCTAACTGATTCCATTGAAAGACTTTGGAAATTTAATGACGTTTTAATCGACGTCTGGCCTTCCTTCCTTTACTTCATCATCTTCACAGGAATAGCCATAATATGGAGACCTACAGACTCTTCATACCTGTTAGCTGCCTCCTCTCAATTACCAACTTCTGAAGGTGCAGCTGGTGCCGATGACGATGATGATCCAGCCAACAACGTTCAGCCATATGATAACTTGGAACAATTCGGTAATGAGTTTGAATTCGATGATTTGAGATCATTGGAAAGCGGAGTCAATGAGCCTGGCCAACAGAATGCTAACCCATTCCAACATGCTAACAAGTCAACCACTGCTCTGTCTGCTGAGAACCCATTTGCTGATACTAACGCTTTATCTTCAAAAGAGATCGATGCTGAGTTAGAACAACAGAAGAAAATCTTGAAGCAGAGTCCGAAGGATTCTGAATTTGCTTTGGACGATGATGATGCCACACTTGCTGACGCTGGAAAGAAGAAAGATTGAATCAAGTTAAAAGGTTAGTTGCGTATAAGTTAGTCCAATTGAATGAAACTGAATGGATCCGGTACCGTTTTCGGTTATAAGTTGAAGTTTGGATCAAATGGGACGTACTAGTCGTGTATCATTTTGCCAATGAGCTTCCTTTTTTTATCAAAATTGCGAACACATCCGTTTTGGTTCCAAGGCTTGTGTTTTTGTTTGTATTTCTTTTATTGTTTTTGCTGAATTACCTTTCATCTCATTTATATCTTGTTTGAGTTGTCATTTTTCCCTCTTTTTACAAAATTATATGCTTTTTGTGGTTCTTGTATCTTGTTTTACAAATAAGTTCTATCAAAGAAGAATAACTAAAGAGAAACGATTTTTCATAAACCACTTTGGATCTTGAGTGTCCGAAAAAACAAAAAGAGTGCGCAAGCCCGGAATCGAACCAGGGGCTCAACGATGGCAACGTTGAATTTTACCACTAAACCACTTGCGCTTTTGTTGTGTAAGGACGGGAACTTTGGAATGTATTCGATGCCTATATAAACTACTTCAAGAAACAGGATGACGGTTGAGCGAGGTTGGGAAAACCTCGCTTCTTATATACATACACAAGTGTGGCTGTGCCACCATATCATCTATTTAATTCAGCACCGCCTCAATCTGCACAGCCACACTTACATGTTGAGTTATTTTTTTTGTGGTTTATTATGTGTGCAGATTTTATGTATTCTGCCCATCTTTTTGAGATTTTGGTATTTTGTTTTTTTGGGTTGAACAGATTTGAATTCTACTTTTTTCTTTGACTTCCTGACTATTTTTTGAATGAGTTTGCATTTTCCTTATTAATTTTTGATTGAATCTTTTTTGAATTTCTGGGTTTTTGCGCAAGTTTAATGCTACGCTTTTAGTCCCTCTCCGGAACGGTATTTTTGGTTGCTATTGGTGGTAAGTTCAGGGACGTCTTTATAGTTTCTCTTTTTACATCTACGTATTATGGAAACCCCCAAACAACATTTCTTCCTTTTGTCCTTTTGTGTAAACCTCCCGAAATGGCTTTTTGTTTTGTTTTGAAGGTATCTGAGATAAATTTAATAAAATGAGACATGATTTAATAACTAAAAGTTTACTTTGAATGAGATGAAAGGTTTTTTACCATCATGGTTGAAAAATGAAAGGCCTTTGAACAAAGTCAATCGCTTAATATTTGTTACAAATGATGATTGTGTGCTTAAAGCTTTCTTTTTTGTTTTTGAAGCATTTCCACATAATAATAAGGTATCTGAGATAAAAATGAAAATATGAAGCTAGCCTTCAACATTTTCCTCTTTTTACCTTTATTGTCTTTATTTTTTCAAGTTTAACTTTCATTACCCTCACCTCTCTTGTCCTAAGTATTTCCTATTTGTTGAAAAAAAAATCAATCTGTTATTCCAGTACGTTTATAGCCCCTAATGCAACACTTCACCTGGGAGGTTTCCATCAGATCCGTCTACAGCAACAGATAACAGGAAGGAAGGCATTCTACATCTTCCACGCTATTATAGCACCACAATTTTCATCTAACATAAACATCAGATATGCCATCCAAATAGCACTTCTAGAGGTTATTAACAGAAAAGACTCCGAAATTAGAGCATACAACAACAGATTCGCAGGTCATCCAGTATTTGGCAGACTAAAACGGTCAATGCACTGGCTTGATTTCCTTCTCCACCATGACTACAGCAACCACAACTCCACCATAACAGTAACAACACAACACCTACAAAAGCAAATCATATGCAAACTTAAGAAAGCATACCGGCAATTAGGATATTATCTTGAATCATGGTTTGAACTTACCAAACGCAACTCATCCAACCATAACACCAAAGTGAAGTACGAAGAGTTTACACTTGAACTCAACTGGGAAAATCCCACAACAAAGAATAGAAGTCATTTCCATCGACCAACTCTCTCCCATCATTATGGCCTACACCAACACACAAATTACAACAGTTTCATTCCACAGTATATCCAAACAATACAATCAATTCAAAACAGATGAACTATTGATTATACCCTCCACCACAACAAAAACAAACGATGAATGGCTACACTGCTGAAGCATAGTGGCTAAACACCAACATAAATTCCCAGGATCATTGGAATACTTGCATCTCTATTTACTTGGAAATCTACAAAAACAACTATCTACAACATCAACACAAACATGTATCTTATGCAGAAGTAGTGATGAAACTCCCGACCACCTCATGGAACAATGCTGGATCACCAAAAAAGTCTGGTATCTTCTCTAACAGCGATAACAGAACCACAACCGACATTCTTTCCCACAACCTACAACAGAAGCACTGGACTGTCCTATCCTCTCAATCCCACATCTCATACAACTATATTCAATTAGTCATCAAGTTAAGAAATCAATACAGGTTTTCAACGGAGCAAAAACAAGGAATCAACACAAACAGCCTCTGCTCAGTATTAAACACCATCGTAATACAACAACAACTACCACTGAGACTCACATATAACTTTTAATTTTACAGGCTAGGCAGAATTCCATTATTTTTGCTTCCTTATACTACTAGATCTCAAAAAAAAAATACTTTTATCTTATTAATCTGCATTTTCTTTGAACTCATTTTCTTTTTCATCTTTATTTCTACTCCTTGGATTTAAATGATTACACACCTACCTCCAAATCTCTACACAGTGATTTTATACTAAGCTATCAGTTCACAATTTCATCATCAACTCAATGTCACATTTTATCTTACTATTTTCCCTTATCATTTTATTACAAGTATTTGCTCCTACCTTTTTATCTCTTTATCTCTTTCTCTCTTTATCTTTTTATCTTCCTATCTTTTTCCCAATTTACCTTCAATTAATTTCTTTTTTTTTCATTCAACATTCCTTTTTTTTTAAGTTTCTGTTAGTTGTTTAAATTAACATAAGCTCTTACTTTTTTTTTGGTATTTTTGGTAAACAAAATACCAAAAAAAAAGAAAACACTTTATCATTTCATCATTTTATCATTCTGTTGGAATAATCAGAAAATAAATTGAAAGAGGAGAAAAGATTTGACAACAAATCAACAACCATTTACCCCTTTCGATCGATCACCCCATATCCACTTCTCACATACGATCAATTGACATGTACATTTAAATGGCAGACAGACTAACTTAATCTAGCGAAAAACAGGCACTAACTCAATTCGGTAACACAAGACATCGCAAAATAACACCCATATTCCAATACATTCAGATTAATTCTATTATTTTATTATTTTATTATTTTAGTACTTTATCCCTCTACCGTATCCATCAATTTATTACCTTTCAATGTGGTTCTAAATTCTAATTTTTACGACTTTATCGCTTATATATTAGAAATTATAATACCTGTAATACAGATGAAATTTAGTTTTTAATGTAAGGTAAATTAAAGAATTATCATGGTGCACATACAATGTCCACTTTGAAATAAAGCATATAATTAAATTTGTCACTCTAATAAAGTGTAACTAGGTAAAAATATAAAAACAGATATACAAAAATAAATTTGACGAAATGGTTGGATAGTTTATTTATATCTGATGGGTCGGAGATTCACATGCACAGCTTTTGGTCAAAGATTATTGAAATTTATTGCAATTTTTGGTAGAAAAAAATAATTCTATATAATTCACTTTTGACTCAAATCTGAACTTTAAGGGCTTCCATAAGAGTTTTTTTTTGTTGGAAGAGAGTTCTATTAATTCAAATTTCTAAAAATTGGTAACACCAGTACTTTATAAACAAGTTAATGTGCAGGTAAAATGGAGTGGCGTTAAAAATTCAAAATAAATTAAGGTATTAGCCTTTAGGTAACAGGTAAAAGAGTCCCTTAAAGAAAGGCTAATTTGATACTTAATAATTGATATGAAAAGGAGAGATACAATTTTGCATTTTTTTCATTTTAACATTCATCATTCTAGTTTATTTTCACTTTACCTTTATCTTTTACTGCTTTTCATTCAGCTTATTTAAAATTTTTAGTGTTTTAAATTAATATAAACTCTTATTTTTTTTCTGGTAAGAAAAAGTGAAAAAAAAGGTATCTACATGTTAGTATACACATATCTATTTTTTGATGTTCTGTGCACTTTTTCCATAGTGGAAGAAAAAAAGTGTGGTAACATGTGTGACAGTTCATGAAGGTGTTAGTTTTGTCGAATCTGCACGTGATCAATCTAGCAGTCTTGAGGATCGAATCTTGTTGCATGATTCTTGTGATCGCAGAATTTGATGACTCCTTTGGAAGTTGATACGTAAGTCAGTATTTGTACCTGTTTCCCCTTCTTTTTATTTTATGTCCGTGTCTAGTAGGGAGTAACCAATCAATCAATTACACATTTATTATCCTCACAAGAAATACGTGATATCTATCAAAAAGAATAATAAAATTTTGAATTGATTAATATCTCCGCTTTATAGGTCATGCAGATACCAAAAGGTAGTATGTTCATAGTATTGGATAAAAAAATTAAAAATTTACATATAAGGCTTTAGAGGCATAAGAAATATTGAACACAGTCTCCAGATAACCAAACTCAGTTAAATTGAAACCAGTTGGGATTTCGATTCTTTGACTTTAAAGGAAATTATTTTTCCTGAAATAGGTAAAAAAAAGCTCTGTTATTTCCTGGTCTTTTTTATCATTTTTCAGGGCCTATAGAGTTTTTTTTTTTTGCCCATATACACTTTTTGCTTTTTAAAAGTTTTGTAAATTCTTTACTTTTTTTTTTGTCAAGCTACCGGCGCACCATTGCATTGTTTTTTCTTACCACATTTAAAATTTTGCTTCCAATGAAAATTTAAATTATTCAGCAAAAAATTGAAACTTTTTTTATCTTCCAAAGAGGCCATTATAAAAAGCCCAAATTAAGAATCAATTTGAATAACAATAAAACTGAGAATTTTACAGTACATTTTAGAGAAAAAAACCATAAATCTGCCGAAAAGTGAAATTTATAAAAAAACTAAGTCCAATTAACATTAAGAATCAGTTCATGATATATCAGTGCAGCCTAACTTGAGTATGATTTTACATTTTTACAAAATTAATATTTTTTACTTCAATTACAAAAATTAATTACCTTTTTAAAATACACTTTTACTTTTTTTCAGGACTATAATCTTTTTTAGAATATTGATGATTTGGCCTTAAAGTTTATTACCTACTGGATATAGTTTCCAAGTACTAAAAAAAATATGATGAAAAAGTGCAATTTTTATCCCCTTTTTGCAACAACACTTACATTAATTAATAATAACTAATTTTCAACATTTTCAATTATACTCCTTGAATTTAAATGACTGGCCAGATATTTACCTCCAACTCATTAATTTTCCCACTCCAACATTTTTAGTTTATTTTAACACTTTCATTTTTTCTATTTGTTTATTTTTCCTTTTTAAATTTTTAATATTTTGCCTTTTTAAAATTTATCCTTAATTCCATTTTTATATTTTATTTTTTTCATCATTTTATAAATTATTATCTTACCTAATTTTACCTTATATAATAATTCACCTTTTTCATTTATCAATTTGATAATATTATATTATATAGCTTACATTTTTTTTGGTAAAAAAAAGGAAAAACAATTAGGCCAAAGTTTAGGTACCAGGTTTTTTTTTTCAAAAAAATAAAATTTGATTTTCAGTTTTGAGAGAAAGGGCTTTTTTTTATGGAAGGTTAAAAGTTTCAATTTTCAAGCCAAGATTCGTTACTTAGATCATTCTTTTTGAAATAAGTTAGCTAGTCAATAAATTAGAATGAATTGTAATTAATATCCATTATTTGAAATTTTTTTCCATTATTTGGGAATTAATTTATATAGAAAAAACATGAACAGCAAACACACGCATAGATGCTAGGACCTTTGGTTATATTGCATGGTTACTAAACTAAGTGTTGAAGTTCGAGACCCAGTTATGCCAGAAGTATCCTTGTTATCGGTGTTTGATATTCAGTATATGACTGTTGCTAGTTATCACGTCGGTTGTTACTACGTCCTCAGACTTGACTTGTTGCATTCCATAGTTGTGACTTGTCTTCCCTCACTTATAGACTTTGTTCCCCAGTTAACACAAGTCTGCTGATACAACGTTGATTCCTGCAGGTCGACTAGTTGAAGCTGCTGTTGAGGCATAGTTGACGCAATGACACATGACATCCGGAATTCCCTCTGAATAAAGTACTTCATTTAGTTCATACGTACGTGATCATTTAGAGGAGATTGCTTTCAGTTCGGACAATACGACTGGTCTCGTATAGAAACTTCAAGTTAGGTGATAATAATCGTGTGTATATATAGATCACTGTTTCTCTTTTCCTTCTTCTGTAAGCCTGATTCATTCGGGCAAGAGCATAATGAGATTCCCATCTTGGGACAATCGGTTCATGGACCGTCTTCTGCTCTTCATCTTCATGAGTGTAGAAAGTATTTGACTTCACAGTCGTACATCGCATATAACATCACATCACAACACAAACATTGTAACGTTAATCATCTTGTTCTGAGTTCCAGCTAAAGACAGCACATAAAGGCCATAAATCTCAACACTAAGTTTCCAAAAAGGGTCCGGCTTTAGCCAAATTAATAGAATCGGCATATTTCTTTGAGAATAAAGATTTGAGAAAGTACATATATGCAGTAAATTGTATAAGTTTATAAAAGTATATGCATCAGTTAAAGACAGCTTATCTAGCCAGTGTAGAGACCTAGAGCAAGTTATAGTTAGGCCCGCGGATATATAAGCGGAAAAAGTAATTTGAATAGCTGTTTCTACTCCCTTTATTTTGAACTGGATATATAAAGCTCTTGATGTAATTTTTTTGACTGGCTATACATATCCAAATTAAAGGTTAAAGCATCTAGATTCCAGACAAAAGTGGCATATATGGGAATCAGAAGGAATCATATGCATGTACTAAGTTTTAAATCCAGTGATATACATGGCAACGTAATAATTTTATAAGCTTCATTGAGTCAAAAACTTTGCCAAAAATAATATCATTTGGTAATACAAAAAATTGAATTTAAAGTGTTTTTGAAAATTGAAGCCGAAAGAATTCAAAAATATATTGACTCTGGTTTCAAATCAACTAGATCAGGAGTTACAGCAAATTGAACTTAACAACTCGCTGCAACGTTTTTATTTTCAGAAATATTGATTTAAAATTAGCAACAAATGCGATTTATTACTTTGAAGGAGTGATATCAAATCAATAATGAGCCTGTGCATAGATGCAGATAGTCAGTATTCAAAAACCATATTGATCAGTTCTCTGTGAAATGAAGATGCACCTAACAGCTATAACCTTTCATGAATATGAATAAAAAAGATAAGGGACAGTCATTTTAGTGACAGGAGAGCAGCTGAAACAATT
Organism: Ambrosiozyma monospora; assembly: GCA_001599995.1. Classification (NCBI taxonomy): domain Eukaryota; kingdom Fungi; phylum Ascomycota; class Pichiomycetes; order Pichiales; family Pichiaceae; genus Ambrosiozyma; species Ambrosiozyma monospora. The sequence continues at coordinate 7,240 of BCIP01000063.1, read as the reverse complement.
CAGATCAAGCTCGAAAAATTCGAGCTACAATCTCTCTATAGCTACTCCTCACTACAATCATTGAAGGAATGTGCAATGCATCCTCAATTGAATTTGAAATTTACCGGGGCTTCCATTCAAATGGTCCGGTGTAACATAACATCATTGTTTCCATAACACGATAACTATAAGATTTCGTTGCTGGATTGATTGACGGAACCCAAGAAGCACCGGCGAACATAGCTTCGTTGTATAGTCAATTATAATTGTCTTGACTCCTTGCACAAATGATATATAAATACGATCGTTCTCTTTATATATACCGTGTCAATGCTGTTTTGCAACATATATATGGTTCACTCGTAACGAAGCTAATATTTTTTCAATTGTTCAGAATTGTTGGAGAATGAATGTACTTTATGGGATTCTAGTTTTTTCTGTTTCATATTTGTTTCCATTTAAACCGATGCACGTTTCAATTTGACTTTCTATAGACTATAGGTTATATAACCTCCGACAAAAGTTTTCTATACATTGGCTACAATTGAGAATTTATAGCGTATACAATTATACTGTTTCATACTTGTTGTTTCTTTTGCCTGTCCAGCTAGTGCCTCGGTATCCAATTACTTAAAATTGTGGTTCAGTTTTCTCTTCACCTGCCTTTATTATTGTACTGCCTTGTTAAATTCCTTCACATATCAATTCAAGATTAATAGAAAAAGCCATGTGCACAAAATCTTTGCTTTCCCCCTTTTTAATACAATCTATATATTGTCATTTAAATCTAATCATCCATATTCCATACAGGAGTACGCATAAAGGTACCTTACTTCTATACGTTGATTTGTTCATGAAAAAAAAAAGAACATGCAGATGGCTGAATTTTACTTATCAAAAATTTCAACGGTCGCGCCGCGCTGATCACGCTGATCGTTTCTCTCGTTAATTTTCGAAAACCTGCGTACTTTCATTGATGGCATGGTAATCGTGATCAACTTCTTTATTGAAAAACTTAGACACTTGGTGAATAACCAGAAATTCTTAATTGTGTGAACTAAGGTACTCAATGAAGGCGAGGGGAAGGATCTCCGTCTTACTCGTAGTTCTTACATAGCCCTGTTGTAAAGGTATTGAGGAGGACATTTTAATGATAAAATTGCGGTCCTGATTATTAGCTATTTCATGGTGGGTGTATAAATATTACCCGGTCATGTATAGCAGCATGTGATTGTTTTCCTGTTTGCCCAGATTTGGAAATACATCCCTATTTCAACTGAAATCAGTTTGGCGAAGTCATAAATGACAAAGCTGTGTATATTTATTCTCAAAAAGAGAAAAAAGAGCATCTGATAAATTGATGAAGAGTGTATGAATATTTGACGCGCGCAAAACGTTTTCCATACAAATTTGTAGGGGAAATTTGAAAGACTCACTATTAATATTTACAAGCAGTGTCAAAAAAGAAATCATCTTAACAACTTTTTTGGGGTGGTCCTGTTTACAGTATCTACCAGTTGCCTATTTAGGCACACAAACTTCCGGTCATTACGCGTATCCTACTAGTAACTAGTTTCCATGTAACACGTACAGTTTAATGGGACCCAATTGCTGCGATAGGTACACACACACGCACGTTTTAACTTTTAGCATGTGCACCTATTTTTTGCGGAAGAAACAGAGATCTCGAGAGAAATTCATGTGCACAATGCGTCATTAGTCTCACTTTTCATAGGCCGGCTGAGGGCGCCGAATAATACCCGTGAAATTTGAATAGTACTTCGATGCCGGCTTTACAAACCTCCGTTATACCACTTGAGGATTCTTGTATTTTGAATATGGTATCGAAGTATATGGTCATGTCCCTGTTATTTGCTCAATTTGGGTAAATTAAACTTATATATATTCGGGTCATGCCTTGCTCTTGCTCTTGTTGTAACATTTTCTATTTCATTCATGGCCTATAGCTTAATTTTGCTGGTACTGGCAAATACTAAAAACTTGAACAAGCAGTTAGTTCTAGTTTAAATATGTACTGAAGTCTGAACAGCCATGAAGTTAAATGGTTTTCTTAAAGGGAACCTTTATGTCTCGAAGTCCAGCCGATATATACATGCATTCTACCATCAGCCACCGTGTGTAAGTATGAAGACATGGAAAATTCTGTTAAACTTTGAAAAGCACGAAACAAAGTTTTCACAGAATTGTATATAGGATCAAATACCACAAGTCACCATGATATCTGTTTTCAACCCCTGAAACTAATTGAAAGATGATTCTGTTCAGTTTTGCACGATCAGAGCACAACGAGCTGGGAACTTTACTCTAGCAAGTTCGAAAAGTCGTATACTTCAGTGCACAAATAACCAATATAGTGACACCTAACAATAAAAAGATAGAGTCAGCTTTCAATGAGGAATTAAATCACGTAGTTTTCATGTGTTAAGACAATACCAACGTGTTTGTACAATAACCAAGATTATGTATGTACATTGTATTGCGACCTTTTAAACAATCTCAAGCCTGCAAGATTTCAATACTGAGCAAATTATTGTATCAGATTGTCTTAACCCTCAGGAAATAAATAGAATTGTAGGCCAAAAATTGTACTGAGGTATGTGTTGCATACACTCTGTACGTCATGTATGTAGAATCAATCAACATTAGGTGGATCGAAGTTAATGTGCAAAAGAACATAGAAGTTTACAGTTTTTGACATAGATTGTCTGAAGAGATTAAAGTTAGAAGATTTGGAAATTGTCCAAATTAATGGATGTCTATTATCAGTTGAAGAAGTTGAAGCGGAAAAAATAGTTGATATGGTGCAAATGTACACAAATGTACACCGAAATTTCTGTTTCCATCTCATCTAAGAAGTTTCTGTTTCTGGCGAGATCTTCGCGACGTCTGCAAATTCTGCGTGGAACAACCTCGACGTTCTTGAGCTTGTTTGGCTTATTTGGCTTATTCGAGGAGCTTTTCGTGAACAACCTCGGTATTCCAGCCAGCTAAAAAGAAACGTCGAGACAGCTTACAACCTATTTCAAAAAGACCTTCCAAATTTCTAAGTACATTTTATGTTCCAATTTTCAAATTCCAAATCAATGTATACCAATTCCAATACTCTGAAATGGTCCATATGTGCCTACTGTCCATGTATGCCGTAACCATGGGAAACCCCATACGCTATCGATCTTCTTTGTACAGGTACGAGTTCTCTTTAAAGAAACAGGTATTGGCCAACAAACAGCCACACTGGCCTCATGAAATCCTCGCTACCATAGCTTCTTTGAAAACTTGCATGATGCATCTACGATGACTTGTCCGTGGTATATTTTATTACTCCACTATAGAAATATGCATCTCTGATTAAGGTATCTGCGTATCCTGATTGTGTAATGTTGGCCTTGTACTCTACGTAGCACTGCTCTTCATTAAAGCCCAACTCAATTCAGTCCCTGTAGATCGAAAAATGACTTAAGCAGGCAATTTTGAAACTTGGCAGTACGTACGTACTGCGATGGATGGTTATTTTTGAAATTACAACTTCATTTTTTTTTGTTCCGATATCAAACTTCCTCTTATTGATATAATCAATCAACATTCTTCTTTTTCGCCAACTCTGATATTCATTCATCGATTCAGGTCCCAATCTTTCTTGCACGAAATCTTTCTCCACCATCTAAGCTCATTTTGCACTCTTTAGAATTTGTCCATCAGTAAGATAACAACACTTCCATTTATTAATTGAACAACCAACCTTACACGAATTCTATTTCAAAGCAATTTGAATCCAATGAAGAGAAAGACATCCTTCATCTCTTTGTTAACGCTCTTCCTGATGGGAAGTGCAGCTGCTTTGTATGTTTATTTTCAACTTAGTCTAACTCTGACCGCAAAATCCGTGATATGAACCTTTACTAACATTATCAAATCAATTCTTATCTTTTTAATAGTGGTCAAAACCAAAATCAAAACCAAAACCAAAACCAAAACAGAAAGACAACTTCTTCAACAACCAAATCATCCTCATCCACCACTTGCACAACATCTTCATCAACTGCTAAAACAACAACATCTTTAACAACATCAAAATCATCATCATCAACTGCCGTTACTCAAGGAAAGACAACAACAACAGCAACATCAACATCTTCCGCAGCAAGCAGTTCATATTCTGTCTATGCCAAGTGTGGTGACAGTAGTACCAACTATAATTATAAATGTGGTACCAGTTATCCTAAGGGTACTTTCTCTTTTGACAATGTGTCTTCTCCATCTGCTGGTGTGTTTGAAGTGACTCTTCATTTCTCTGCTGACAGCTGTCCATCTTTGTCCAACTTGGGTGAACTGAAGATCATTGGTTTGGACTCTCCTGATTCCAGTACCGTGATCTTATACTCACGTAACAGCAAGGTGTATGATATTTCAGAAGGTGAGCAATGTAATTGGTCATCCACTTTCAAGATTAATGGTGCCAGTTACGGTTCTGATTACTGCGTGCCTTCATTTCAAATTCAGTACGACTGGTTTTCAGGAGGCGCGTCAACTGATGAAAAATCTTCATGGACGTACAATGCTAACTATGATTACCTCGTGGCTTGTAACATCGACAACCAAAACAATGCTCAAGCTGATGCCCCTATTTACTGTTTCAAGGCAGTTGAAGGAAGTTCGCAAACATCACCTGTGACTTCCGTGTTCACTTCCTCAAGTTCAAGTTCCAAGTCAAGCTCCAGCTCAAGTTCAACTTCCAAGACAAGTTCTAGCTCTAGTTCAAGTTCAACTTCAAAGACAAGCTCTAGCTCTAGTTCAAGTTCAACTTCAAAGACAAGCTCTAGCTCTAGTTCAAGTTCAACTTCAAAGACAAGCTCTAGCTCTAGTTCTAGTTCAACTTCAAAGACAAGCTCTAGCTCTAGTTCAAGTTCAAAGTCAAGCTCTAGCTCTAGTTCTAGTTCAAGCGCGTCACCTACATTGTCGACTAAAGCCACAACATCATCATCGTCAACTGTCACCCAAGGCAAAACAACAACAACATCATCATCATCGTCGGCTGTTTCCACTCAAGGAACAACATCAGCAACAACAACAACTTCATCGGCGCTCAGTTCATATTCTGTCTACGCTAAGTGTGGTGACAGCAGTACCAACTACAAATACAAATGTGGTACCAGTTATCCTCAAGGTACTTTTTACTTCGATAATGTTTCCTCTCCATCTACTGGTGTCTTTGAAGTGACTCTTCATTTCTCAGCTGACAACTGTCCATCTTTGGAGTACTTGGGTGAATTAAAGATCATTGGTTTGAACTCTCCTGATTCCAGTACCGTGATCTTATACTCACGTAACAGCAAGGTTTATGATATTTCAGAAGGTGAAGAATGTAACTGGTCAGCTACTTTCAGAGTTAACGCTGCTAGCTATGGTAATGATTACTGTATGCCATCATTCCAAATTCAGTATGATTGGTTCAGTGCTGGTGCTTCAACCACCACTTGGTCTTACAATGCCAACTATGATTACTTGCTTGCTTGTAACATCGATAACCAGAACAATGCTCAAGCCGATGCTCCAATTTACTGTTTCAAACAAGCCACTGGCTTAAGCTCTTCCTTATCCGCCTCTACTGGCACTTCCACTATTTTGTCCTCAAGCTCCGTTTCTTCTTCTAGCACTGAATCTTCTGTTATTCCTGCCACCAGCACTGAATCTTCTGTTACTGATATTTCTTCATCTACTGTCAGTTCCAGATCTACCGCTGCCACAGTCTCTAGTACTTCTGCTGTTGATACTAGCTCATCTTCTTCCTTTTCCTTGTCCTCTGATGCTTCATCTGCTACTACAACTTCCTCTGTGTCAGGTTTGTCCAGAGACAGTGTTATTTCTAGTGTTGGAAGTTCTGATTCTGGATTTTCAGAAGCTTCATCTTCATCCCAAGTCACATCTTCAGAACTTGTTTCCAGCTCTGAGTCGTCTTTGATCTCATCATCTGGTTCCGTCTCTAGTCAAGATTCAACCTATGTCACCAGTTCAGGTAACTTTGAAACTACCTCTGATTTCTCAACATTTGTTTCTGATTCTTCATTGGTTTCATCCATCTCAAGTTCTGACTCAACCTATGTCAGCAGTTCAGGTAACTCCGAAACTACCTCTGATTTCTCAACAACCGTTTCTGTTTCTTCATTGGTTTCATCCACAGGTGATATCTCCAGTTCTGACTCAACCTATGTCAGCAGTTCAGGTAACTCCGAATCTAGCTCTGATTTCTTAACAACTGTTTCTGGTTCATCTTTGATTTCATCCCCAGGCTCTATCTCCGGCTATGATTCAACCGATGTCACTAGTTCAGGTTACTTTGAAACTAGCTCTGATTTATCAACAACTGTTTCTGATTCCTCTGACGTTCCAAGTGAGATTTCTTCAGCTGTTTCATCAACCGTTATCACCTCTGGCTCTATTACCACCACTATTCCTGTTACTACTGACGTTCCTACATCTACTGATTCCACAACAACTTCGTCTTCATCCACATCCAGCACATCAACCACATCAACTACAAAGAAGGTTCCAGGAGCTATCACCCCTGAGAAGGGTCGTCAAACAACAACTACCAAGGAAGGAACAACCACCGCCAACGGTGCTACTACAACATCCACCACATCCTCTTCGACTACTTCATCATCCACGACTTCTGATGTTTCAACTGAGTCTGTTTCTGGTACCACCGAATCTTATTCCTCTACCACCGTTAGTGAAGGTTCCATAACCGATTCCGCTTCTACTGAAACCGGCGTCTCAATTACTTCTGTTTCTAACACTCAAGAGACAACCGATGCTACTAGCGAATCTTCTCCAGCTTCCCAAGGTGTTACACCATCCCACAAATTGTCTCTTTCTACTATTTCACCAATTAGAGGAGGTGAGGGCTCCACCACAGGTACTGATTTCACATCAGCCGATTCAGCTTCTTTGACTCAATCTGGTTCAACAGATAGTGCATCATCAGTGGAATCATCAAGTTCAGCATTGACCACTTCCCAGTTCTCTGTTTCTGAATCATCTTCCGATGTTGTTTCCGTTTCCGGATCCGACTCAAACTCTGTCTCTGCCTCTCAGCCATTGTCTAGCATTTTACCTTTTGAATCAACAGTTTCATCTACTTTCACTTCCAGTGCCGAAATCCCAACATCTCCATCCTCTTCTGGTGATGTTACAATTCCAGCCTTTGAATTTACCTCATTAACTGTTTCATCCACTTCTG
>BCIP01000062.1:0-58745 GCA_001599995.1 Ambrosiozyma monospora | reverse complement strand
ACATTGTATTGATTTTTCAATTCTGGGTTTAATCCGATTTGTCTGATGATTTGGTAATCTTTGATAGTCCCTTCTGTAGAGATGTAGTGATAGGTGAGCTTCAAGTCATTTGCCATAGATCTCTTGGAGTGCTTATCTGTCATCTTTTTGTTCGTGTCAATAGTGACACGTTCATTTTGAGAAGCGGGGTATGATGGTGATGCTGAGGGAGTTGGGGATGCTGTTTTGGCTGCAGTTGGACCAGTTGATGAGGTTGGAGAGGTGGATTCATGGATGTTATCAGAAGAGATATCCATAGATTCCAAAGTTGATGGAGGTGGAGTTGGAGTTGAGTTGTTGTCAACAGGTGGAGGGGCACTTGTTGACGTAGAGTTTTGGTCAACCCTAGAGTTTTGGTTGTGAAAATGTGCAGTTTTCTCAGATGTTTCTTGCTGATTTTTAGGTACTGGTACCTTGTTATCAGCAGAATGACTTTCAGTTGTTGATGTCATTTTGATTTGTAAAAGTGTAAAAATATAAAAATGTAAAATGTGGAAAATTGAAATTAAATTAGGTATAATTTCTGTAAAATTGTAGAAAGGTATTAAATCATAAATGGACCATGATTTAAACTTAAAATCAGGTTAAAATTTGTAAAACGTACTAGCTTTTTTTGTATATAAAATATCTAAGAAAAACACAAATTTGTGAAAATATAGAAATATACAATTAATTTACAAATTCATAAAGTAGATTCCAGAATCGATTTTTTAAAAAAATCCAAATTGAAATAATTATAAAAAAAATGTAAAAAATCTAAAATGTGAAATATTGAATCAAATAAAATAATAATTATATATATGTCTAAAGTTAAAGATAAATTAAATAAAGTAACTTAAAAATCATGATATATATGAAAATGTTTAAAAATCTATATAAAAATTAAAATCTATAAAAACGTGCAATTTCAAATTTGTGTCTCATTCAATTCTTGAAATTGGGGTCAGATTTTAAATAGACGTTGCATTTATGAATTTGGTATATAATCAGCTCTATATAACTTTAAAAAAAATCGTTTTATAGTCTGTATACATATTCCGGTTATAATTAAATACACCTTTTCATCATCCTGACATTGATTGGTTTGATTGATGAGGTTACTGTGTATGGTGAGACTTTGTTATATATACTTTGATACAGATTAAACTAAAAGGTTAAAAAAAACACCTATATAATAAATTATAATTAAAAAATTATAAATTATGGTAAATTAAAATTAAGTTTCTTCGAATTTAAAAATTATGATTACCACCACCCAATTGAAACAAGATAGGAACACCATTATCGATATCTTGGCCACCTTCAATCTGAGGTAACTCAATGGTGATGTTTGAGTTCACACTTGTTGGGAAAATAGGCAGGTATTCTGTAATCTTGGCTGTTTTTTCAACTATTGGTTCACTGATTTGTTTTTGCTGGGTTAGGTGATAGCTTGAATTGGCTTCGTTTGTGGTTTCTTTTTTTTGTTTCGGTTTTGGCTGTTGTTGGATGGTGATGGGCCGTTGGAGGAGGAAGAGGAGTCGGTGGTTTTTAGTTCTAGTAGGTGGTCATCCAAACCGAATCTGAAAACTTGGTTGAATATGTCTCCGGCACCTGAAGAATTCATTGACATTTGATATGATTCAGGGTTGGTTAAAGTTTGCAAACATGCTTATCCTATTCTATCCATCACCTAGTCTTGAACTCCAGAGATAACTGGAAGATGAAATTGTAAAAACCTTGAATGATATCTTCATAGCTTTCGACGTCTTGTAAATTGTTGTTTTTCTGATGTTCTCTAATCAAAGATTTATAATGTTGAACAAAAGATTCATTGGAGTTGGATTCAATGTATGACTCGTAGGCTAATGAGTTCTGGTTGTAGTCATAGATCAAAGCTTCTGCTGCTGCTGAGACAACCTGTTCAATCTTGGAGGTTATCGTTAACGTTGGATAGATCGTATCTGTGGCTTCTGGGGAAATAAATAATCTTGTTGTTGTCGCAATGGTGGTTTTATTTATCTTAACCACTGCACTGGAGTCACCTAATCCGACAGTAACGTTGTAATGGATCATTATAGGCTGATAGTCAGTCACCGTTGCAACCTCAGTCTCGGCAGTCTTTGAAGCAATTGAAGTTTGGTAAGAACTAGGAATGGCAACCAATGTTTTGGTACCCATTTGAATTGGTGTCCCAGTATAAGGCAAATAATCAGTGTAAAAATTCTTCTTGGCTTGATCCAATAATCTGTCTTTCCAAGGAACAATTGAGATGAATTTGATCAAGTCTTCACATTTCTGGTTTGCTTGTGGTCTATAAGTCAAAGCGAAATAATTGACGTAATCACTGTAGAAATCGAGAGCAGTTGACTGAGACGCAGTGTCATCCATTGAACTCAATTCATCTAAGAAGGTGTTGTAGTTTGAAGCAAAGTACATAATATCATTGATTAAAGCATTGCATTGTGCCAACACATAATTAAACTAAATTTCACTTTCAACAACTCAGATCCTTAGAGGAACCTGGTATCTATGAATTATCTTCTTCATCGACTTCTCCAACTTCTCAACTGTTGGGCATTCTGGAATATCCACTTTCATTACCTTTCTTGCTTGTTCACTGTGAATGTGAGTGGAGAATTTAATCAGAATGTGGATATATAAATCCACTTTTAGCATTTGGTGAGGTGGCACTATTCTTCTAGTCAAGTACTTTTCTTGAATCTGGATTGGCGGGTTCTTGGAGTCCAATCTGGTGACAGTTCCTCTTTTGACTATACCCCAAATCAAATCAGTGATCACGCACTCATCTAATAGATGGTTAGAAGTCTCCATGTGTTCGGAATGGCGGAATGGATGGTTGGAAGTAGAGTTCGGACCCAATCTGTGCTGGATGTGGCCAGTTTGAAACAGGTGGTAATAATGAAACGCTCCTGGGAATTTGGCGGCTTGTTTGGCAAAGAAGGCCCAAAATGTTCTCCATTTKRCCTTATCATCATCTTTYGCCSTACTTGGGACAATCAACTTTTCCTCTTTATGAGCTTGATAATACCTTCTGGATGATGCACTAAATGACATTGCTGTTATTTGTGTTGCTTCTCCTGCAAGTTGTATCCATTTAATTAGTTCTTGGTCCGGAGCTTCCAGTGAGTTCAAATCTAAGGTAACCGATTGAGCAAATGACGAGTGAGCTTCCGACTTCTCCGTGAAAGAAAACCAGCTTTCCAATTGAAAATTCAGCGATGGGAATCTTGCCCGTAGGAATGTTGAGACTGTGGCTTGGATATTGGTGGTGGTCATGATGGTAACTGAGTCAGTTTGCCAGTCACATTGTAGTAGAAAATGGTACCAGCTGAAGTGAGTAGTGGTGGTGCCAAGTACATGGTTCAATGTAGTTTGAAGTATGGATCGGACATTGAGTGTCGATGGAGTGCAAGTTTCAGTCAAAGCAGCATAGATGTAACTGGCTCGTCTACCATGCAACTGTCTTGATAGGTTGATCAGACCAAAGCCACCCAGCCAAAGTGGGGTCATCACCTTCTCATCAGTGACCTTGAATAATTTCGATGGTTGAATCTTTCGGTTGGTCTCACGGACGAGTATACAGAGTTCGTACTTGGAGTGGCTTGTCCCAGAGTGGTGGAACGTTCTTAAGCAGCTTGGCAATTTTCTCCTTCCAGTCCAGACCGTTCATTGGAATCCCAAGGTGGAGAAATGTCTCTGAGTGGATATCAACCATAGGAGCTCCCCAGCCGGTCAAAGTGGTGCTCTTAAGATTTCATAAAGGTAAAAATAAAGGTTTTAAATTTTAAATTCATATATCGAGATATTACATACAATTTATATATAGTATATATAAATTGTATATATGCAGCATGTGGGATTTAGCTTATAAACATTTTAAAATCTCAAGAAATCTATTCCAATTTCCTTAAGGTATAGCTAAAGAATATATCTTAATAATTATAGTGGTCCGTGGAGCTGTAACTTTAACTTATATACCTGGTTTAGCGCCAAGCTTTTTTTTTGATAGCTGTTGCAGGCACACTTTGTGTCGACGACAGATCAAATCCGTTTATAGAATATATGAAAACCTATCATATATACAAGTCGAATACTTCACGGCCTGAGACCAATTTCTAAATTATTAAGAGCTGCAATCTGTCCCTACTATAAGATTGATTGTAATATAGTCGGTCGAACAAATCACATGCGCATGATCCAGTTTAACATATGTATATGAAACTCACTCGATCATCACATTTCAACCGAATTCTATTGAATTCCACCGATAATACTGAAGAGTCGACTAATTATATCATTTTTCGATTGCTTGAGTTGAAATTTTCGAAGTAAATACCAATTCGGGCGACCGCTTTTGGATCACATATATATCACCGCCGACCGGATTAAAATTGCCAGCTGTAAATGCATGTACACGTCTTACGTACAGCTAGATTTAATATAACTTGAAAACCATGTCTTTATATGTATGATTTCAAACTCCATGACGTTGATATGTTTTCTGACGATCTATCGATATTGTCAGGTTACACGTTACACGTTACACATACCAATAATCATAACAGCATATATACTTACAGCTATCGAGAGGTTTGAAAAGTGGCCACGAAAAATAGATCGCGCCAGTAGTTCATTATATCCGACTCATATTTCGGCCGTATGTGTCTTTTGATCAGGGCGTGTCCAACTTTTGGTCTTCTGATCTTTAGCTAAGCCATATATGTGAAAAAAACGTGTTATCAAGGATACTACTGATGAACTTGGTTACATGATTAGTAAATGCTAGAGTGTACACGAGCAAATATAAGATCAGAAACCATAAACATTCAACAGTGGTCCGTGAATTTTGAAAGGGAAGATCGAAACAGATCCTCAAATGGAGTGACATTGAAACCCAAATAGGGTAAAATGGGAGGAGGTCAAAGGTGAAGGAAATCCAAGTTGGGCTCTTTTGTGGTTCCATTTGAGAGGATTCCGGGAAAATCAGATGATCGGAGTCGGATAGTGAGGCTTGTCGGCCGAACTCCCGTTTGGGACTATGCCCGACGTTTTGCAGGCTCAATGTTCAATTTTTAAACAGGGCCGCCCAATTTTTTTTTAAGACCGAAGTAATTCGAAGCTGGAGAACACAAACAGCAGGTGAAATGGGCTGTTGCGGTTTTGACTGGATCTTGTCGTTATTCTTTACCGTAGGTCTCCACTAGCTCTATTAGTTTAAAATGACATCCAAATCCAATTTTTTGTGTTGCTTTGAAGATCTCATCATGTTTTCAAATTTGTCAGCTTGGTCAGCTTTGCCGTTTTTCCATTAGATTTCTCACAAACAACACCTCCGCTTTGACCATGTCACCGGATACTGTTGAACCGAAACCAGGTTCAATTTCTGTGAACTCTTCATCCACAGAGTATCACTACTATGATGGACTTGACGATGATGCTGAACACAGAGTCAGAGACCTTGCAAGAGAACTCACAAACCAAAGTTTACACAACGATACTGACAAGGAAGACTTATCAAAGCCATATTCTTCAGCAAGTCATGATTTAATAAGAACACTCACCTCCATGTCTCAAGTTCCTGGTTTATCTCCATTTGAGAACACAGAAGAAATCGATTCCAGATTGGACCCAAATTCAGATGACTTTGATTCTAAATTCTGGATCAAGAATATGAGAAAACTGATCGATTCAGATCCTGATCATTTCAAGCCAACTTCTTTGGGTATTGCTTATAGAAACCTTTGTTGTAAAGGTATTGCATCAGATGCTGATTTTCAACCTACTGTCGCCAACATTACCTACAAGGTAGTCCGTGACTTTTACTACAATTGGTTCAAGTCCAATGATGAGTCAAGATATTTCGAGATTTTGAAACCTATGGATGCTTTGATCAAACCTGGCACATTGACTGTTGTCTTGGGTAGACCTGGTGCTGGTTGTTCCACTTTATTGAAAACTTTATCTGCTCAAACTTATGGTTTCAAAGTCGATTCTGGTTCAAAAATCAGTTATGATGGTTTGACTCCAAAAGAAATTCATAAACATTATCGTGGTGAAGTCGTTTACTGTGCCGAAACCGAAGCTCATATTGCTCAGCTGACAGTTGGTCAAACTTTGGAGTTTGCTGCATTGTTAAGAACCCCTCAGAATAGACCCATTGGTGTCTCCAGAGAAGAATATGCCAGACATATGACTAAGGTATGTTTTTACTTATCCGATTTTCCCAACTTTTTTTATTTTCTTTGACTTCAATTTTCCTGAATACTAACATTATTTTACCTTTTTTTTCATTTTAGGTTTACATGGCCACTTATGGTTTGTCCCATACTGTCAACACCAAAGTTGGTGACGAGTTCATCAGAGGTGTCTCCGGCGGTGAGAGAAAGAGAGTTTCATTGGCCGAAGTTTCACTTTGTGGATCTAATGTTCAATGCTGGGATAATGCTACTAGAGGTTTAGATTCCGCCACAGCTCTTGAATTTGTCAAGGCTTTGAAAACTTCAGCTATGGTCCTTGAGACCACCCCCTTGATTGCCATCTACCAATGTTCTCAAGATGCTTACGATTTGTTCGACAATGTGATTTTGTTGTATGAGGGTTACCAGATCTATTATGGTTCTGCTACTTCCGCCAAGTCATACTTCGAAAGAATGGGTTGGTTTTGCCCCGATAGACAAACTACTGCTGACTTTCTAACTTCCATTACTTCACCTGAAGAAAGAATTGCTAAGCCAGGTTGGGAACATAAGGTTCCAAAAACACCAAAGGAGTTTTCTGAATGTTGGAGAAACTCAAAAGAGTATTCTGAGCTGGTCAAGTCAATTGATTACCATATTGATTATTCTGAAAAAAATGACATGAGAGCAGCCTACAAGAGTGCCCACATTGCCAAACAATCCGACCATATTAGATCTAGTTCTTCATTTACTGTTTCGTTTTGGATGCAAATTAAAATTTTAGCTCAAAGAAATTGGTGGAGAATGAAAGGTGATCCATCCATAGCCTTAATGACAATTGTTGGTAACTCAATCATGGGCTTACTTATGTCCTCCTTGTTCTACAATTTGGCTGACGATACATCCACTTTTTATTACAGAACGGCTGCTATGTTCTATGCTGTTTTGTTCAATGCCTTTTCATCTTTCCTTGAAGTCATTTCTTTATTCCAAAGTAAGCAAGTTGTTGAAAAACACAAGAAATACGCCTTGTATAACCCTTCTGCTGATGCGTTCTCCTCGATCATGTTCGACTTACCTGTGAAACTTCTGACCGCCTTATGCTTCAATTTGATATACTACTTCATGGTGAACTTCAGAAGAGACCCTGGCCGGTTCTTCTTTTTTTTCTTAATGAACTTCATGGCAACATTAGTCATGTCCCATGTTTTCCGTTCTGTTGGTTCTTGCTTTGATACCTTACCTGAATCGATGACTCCCGTGAATTTGATTTTGATGGCATTGGTCTTATACGCTGGTTTCTCATTACCTACAGCAACAATGCACGGCTGGTCCAGATGGATCAATTACATTGATCCTATTGCATATGCATTTGAAGCCTTGATTGCCAATGAATTCTCAGGTCGTCAATTTAACTGTACCACTTTTGTTCCTGCTTATCCTGACATGCCAATGGATAACAAAGTTTGTTCCGTTGTCTCTGCTAAACCTGGTCTGTCCTATATCAACGGAACTGACTATATTGCTGAATCATATGCATATTATTCTAGTCACAGATGGAGAAACTTTGGTATTCTGATTGGTTATGCTGTGTTTTTCTTGCTTACCTATATTTCCATCATTGAAGGCTCAAAAGCTGCCATGCAGAAAGGTGAAAAGATTGTGTTCCAGTTATCCACTTTATCGAAGTTGGAAAAACAACGTTATGATGATTCTAAGAATACTGGCCATGATGATATTGAGGCTACTGCTGGTGTTAAAAAAGGTGAAAGACCCGTCGGTGTCATAGAAGCTAGTCCCGTTTCAATGAACCAAAGTGGTTCAGGTTCTTCTAACGGTGTTGCAAAGTTGGTTGCTAGTCAAGACGTGTTCCATTGGAGAGATGTGTGCTATGAAGTGAAAATCAAGGATGAGAACAGAAGAATTTTGGATCATGTTGATGGCTGGGTCAAACCAGGAACATTGACTGCCTTAATGGGTGCTTCAGGTGCTGGTAAGACCACACTATTGGATGTGTTGGCCAATAGAGTCACAATGGGTGTTGTCAGTGGTCAAATGTTTGTTAATGGTCATTTGAGAGATCATTCCTTTCAAAGATCAACTGGTTATGTTCAACAATTGGATTTGCACTTAGAGTCCACCACTGTGAGAGAAGCTTTAAGATTTTCTGCCTATTTGAGACAGTCTTCAAAGACATCCCAGAAGGAAAAAGATGCATACGTTGAGAATGTCATCGATGTTTTGGATATGGGTCCTTATGCTGATGCCATTGTTGGTATCGCAGGTGAAGGATTGAATGTTGAACAAAGAAAGAGATTGACCATTGGTGTTGAGTTAGCTGCTAAACCTCAATTATTGTTGTTTTTGGATGAACCTACCTCTGGTTTGGATTCCCAGACTGCTTGGTCCATCTGTAAGTTGATCAGAAAGTTGGCTAATAATGGTCAAGCTATCATGTGCACTATTCATCAACCTTCAGCTATCCTAATTAAAGAGTTTGATAGATTATTGTTTTTGGCTAAAGGTGGAAGAACAGTGTATTTTGGTGAGCTTGGTGATAATTGTGAAACATTAATTAAATACTTTGAATCCAAAGGTGCCCCTGCTTGTCCACCAAATGCCAATCCTGCTGAATGGATGCTGGAAGTCATTGGTGCTGCCCCTGGTTCCCATACTACCGTTGACTATCATCAAGTCTGGCTGGCTTCGGAAGAATGTGCTACTATTAGATCAGAATTGGCTACAATGGAAGAAGAACTAGGAAAAAAGAATCCAATTTCAACCACAAAGAACAATAAGAGTTCATATGCTGCTCCATATTGGTACCAATATCTCATTGTCACCAAAAGATGTTTCGAAAATTATTGGAGAAACCCAAAATACATCTGGTCTAAAATCTATTTAGTTATTCTCACATCACTATTCAATGGTTTCACTTTCTATGACGCCGGAACCTCTCTACAAGGAATGCAAAATCAAATGTTGTCGATTTTCATGTATTGTGTCTTGCTTTTGGCTTACGGTAACCAAATTCTTCCATATTTTACTGGTCTCAGATCTCTTTATGAGGTTCGTGAACGTCCATCCAAAGCTTTCAGTTGGGTTGTGTTTATTGCTAGTCAAATCACAGTTGAGATCCCATGGGCTATATTCTGTGGTACACTTGGTTTTTTCTGTTGGTACTACCCTATCGGATTACAAAACAATCCAATTACCCATGCTGCAAAAGTTGAAAGAGGTGGTTTGACATGGATGCTGCTTGTTGCTTTTTATATTTACTCAAACTCTTTGATCTTGATGTGTATCTCAGGTATTGATTTGCAAGAAAACGGTGCTAATTTGGCCTCGTTATGTTTCACAATGAGTTTAAGTTTTAATGGTGTCTTGTATTATCCAACTGGTTTCTGGCAGTTCATGTATCGGTTGTCTCCTTTCACTTACTGGGTTGCTGGAATATTGAGTGCTGGTATTGGTGACACTAAAGTACACTGTGCAGAAAAAGAGTTTGTCAGAATCCAACCTCCTGAAGGTCAAACTTGTTCTGAATATATGCAGCCTTATATTGAGGCCGCAGGCGGTTATTTGAGAGATGGTGCAGCTTGTGATTACTGTTCAATGAGTGATACCAATATTTATTTGAAAGCCATGCATATTGATTATGACAAAAGATGGAGAAATTGGGGAATTTTCTTGTGTTACATTGCTTTTGATTATTTCATGATATTCTTCATTTATTGGTTGGTTAGAGTTCCTAAGAAGAATGATAGAGTTCAAGATGAGTCTCAATTGAAATCCAAGGCCTTAACAAATGTGGATGAAAAACCAGAAGAAAAGTGATTTGTTTTGACTTGAAAATGATTAGATGGCTTATCTGATGTTTGTGCCCCTTTTGAATTTGATGACTTATCATCATACACCACATACCTTTTACATGTTTCTTTGATTTCCCAGAGTCTTTCAAAGTGTTCGAACACTTCTAGTCCATTCTTCAATCTTTTAATTTATATAGCTTTAATTTGTGTCCGTTTTTTTTAATTACCCTTATATTAATCAGTTCTTTTATTAATTTAATGCACAAAAATTCTTTTTCTGAATCAAGCAATACACTTAAAACGTATGAGCTATTGAATTCGATCCAACAAAACTTACTACCATAATAGACCGTAGACTACACTAGGTATAAAGTAAAGTTAACACATGCACTAAATTAATTTGCAGAATCTTTAGTTGCCATATAACTCAGAATTATCAGAGAAGACTACTACGAATAACTTGAAAGATTTAAGATACTGTTGATAATTATTAACAAATGTGAATCAGTTAGAAAATAAAAATTATACATAAAACGAGAAAATGGAGAATCAGAAGCTAACATTTAATTCGTGATCAATTAATTCTTCATTTCAACATCAGCTTTAGCGTCGGCATCATTGGAATTCTGACCAGCAACGGAACTATGGGCAGGAGTAGTACCACCGATGTTGATTCTGTGCAAAGTGTTCTTCTTCTCTTCTTCAACCTTAGGAACACTCAATGACAAAACACCATTTTCGAATTGTGCACTGATAGCCTTACCGTCGACACTCTTAGGCAATCTGAAAACTCTTTGGAATGATCCTGATGACATCTCGGAGTAAACCAACTTACCATTATCATCCTTCTCTTCGACTTTGTTCTCTGGAACCTCACCTTTGACGATCAGCTCATTTGTRTCTGTGTTGAAGTCAATTGTAACATGATCTTTTGTAGCACCTGGGATAGCTAGTGATAAGTCATATGATTTGTCATTCTCGTGGATGTCCACTGGTGGTGAGAACTTAGTAGCGTAGTTAGATAATGAACCGCCAAAGAATGGATCGTCATCGTTGAAGAATGATGAGCCGAAGAATGGAGTCACACGCTTTGGTGGAACTTGGGTTGAGGTGACTTGTTTAGAACCATCGTCTGTCTTTTGTTCATTTGTTRCTGTTGTGGCGTCTTTCTTATCATTGGATGGTTCAACTGCTTTCTGTTGTTGTTCTTGTTGTGGTTGTGATTGATGAGATCCATAACGGTTGTTGAAGAATGGATCGTCAAACAAACTGTTCATTTGTTGGACTTCTCTGTGGATGTTGTCAAAGAAGTTGTAAAATGGATCGTTGTATCTGAACATGGACATGATTGTGTTACTTGAAAGCTTTTTTAGTTTGTGTGTTGTTTGTAGTTGTTGTGATTATTGATGTGTATCAGTGTTTTGTAAACTCTTGATCTTTGAGAAATGATGAAGGTAAGAATCAGTTGTCATCAGCATGGTACAAAAAGGCAAATACGCATCCTTATATATCCTTTTGCTGTCATAGAATGGCTGTAGTTGAAGAATAACGAAATTTCCAGTGTTTTCATTGAAGTGTATCATGAATAGTCTAACGATCACCAGATGACTACAGAAAAGTCTTGAAAATTCCAAAAATGCGTGTGTTGATCTGATTTCGGAAGGTTGGAAATTTGCGAGAATGTTCTGGGAGGCATCCGAGGTTTCGGAATTCAAGAACTTTCCAGAAAATTCTTTGCGACCGATGATGATTTGTAAGGAGAACAAGGCTGTGCAGTTTGACATAATCATTCGAATTTTAATTTTGTGGAAAAATCATTGATGATGGTCACTGACATTAACTGACAAAACACCAATACTGTCCAATTTCCAGAATTGGAATTACTCGACAATATAGAATTTCAAGCATGCCACCATATGGTCAAATTGTGATAGGTCCTCCGGGTGCAGGTAAATCAACATACTGCCTTGGAATGAACCAATTTTTGAATTCAATTGGGAGAAACTCACTCGTGGTGAATCTTGATCCAGCCAATGACAAACTACCATACAAAGCTACAATTGATATAAGAGATATTGTGACATTAGAAGAAATAATGAGTGATGAGAATTTGAAGTTGGGACCCAATGGTGGATTGATTTACGCCATGGAGATCTTTGAAGATGCACTGGACTACTTCATAAATGAAGTCAAAGACTTGATCAAGCTCAGCATGGATGGCCAATCTACTTACATTATTTTTGATTGCCCTGGTCAAATAGAACTATTTACTGATAATCCAGTGTTCAACAAGATTTTTACAAGGTTGGTGAAAGAGTTGGATTTCAGAATGTGTGTTGTGTCTCTTATCGACTCAATTAACTTGATTACTCCCTCACAATACGTATCGTCGTTGTTATTAACTTTGAGATCGATGCTACAAATGGATTTGCCACAGGTCAATGTGATTTCAAAAATTGATTTGTTGAAAGGATATGTGGATGCCGACAAATTAGACAAAGCTGAAAGACGAAAACGAGGCGAGCTAAGCTCTGAAGATGACAACGATAACGAAGGTGGATTACCCTTCAACTTACAATACTACACCGAAGTCCAGGATCTAGAATACTTGATCCCCTATTTAAAGACAGAAAACAACAAACGAATAGGTATAGAGTATTTCAACTCCAAGTATGAAAAATTGACGACGTTGATTGCTGAATTGATTGAAGATTTTGGTTTGATCTCGTATCAAGTGCTATCTATTGAAGATAAGAACTCAATGATCAATTTGTTATCTTTGATTGACAAATCGAATGGGTATTGCTTTGGTACAAATGAACTTGGAGGTGACTCGATCTGGTCAGATGCCATAAGACAATCGTCTATGGGATTTTTAGAAGACATTGATATCCAAGAGAGATGGATTGATGAGAAAGAAAAATGGGATGAATTGGAAGAAGAAAAGAGAAAAGAGTTACAAGAGTATTTTGAAGCTAGTAATACTAAAAAGACGATGACCGCCGAAGAAGAATGGGAGGCCTCTTTGAAGGATTGGGAAGCAAACAACAATAAAACATTTGTTAGATGATCTTAGTTTGTTTACTTTACACCATACAACTTTCCTATGTTTTTTGTTATATTTTGTATTATAATCTGGGTATATGCCGATGTAAAAAGGCTTTTAATAAAAGTGATAGAAAACTAATTACAGCAAACTATATGACTATGTAGACAAAGACAGCAAAGAAGTCATATACGAAGAAACATAAACAGCAAAATGTGGAATAATCTCGATATAATTACTGAATCAACTTAACAGTAAAATCTCAAGCAGCCAAAGAAGCTTCTGTCTCAGAAATCAAAGACTTGATCTCGTCATTTGATTCTTGTTCATTAACACTCAAATAACTTTTCAAATCATTCAAAATTTCTTCAATCTTGGAGTTTAAGCTAGGCAACAATCTAATAGTTTCATCTTTGATCTTGATCAAGTTCTTCAATGTGTATTGTTGTTCTTCGCTTTCTGTACCGGCAGTGGTTGACTTCAATGAAGTTTCTAATTTGGCAATGCTAGCTTCGTGATCTTTGATCTCTTGTTGGTAAGCTTTCTTATCTTTCAATAATCTTTTCAAAGCATTGGTTTTGATTTGAAGTTGGGATGGAGCCATTTCGAGTTTGTGGGTGGATTGTTATTTGTCAGAAGACTTCTTGACTTTGCGTTGCCCATCAATCAACCAACTGCCTTGGATTGAAGGTTTGATTCGTTTCAAGTTTTCTAAACGAGATCAACTCGGCAACGCGGAAATTTGACTCAAGAGAGTGAGAGTGATTACCGGTTGCGGAAAGCTTCTACCAGGCTCCAGCTTGACCAGTTTTCCGACAATGTAATTACGAAAACATTTCAAATTGAACAATTTTATAAAAACTATACAGCAACAATCAAGTAAAAAAAGGTAGATAGTCACAAAACGGGCTAGAAATGACCAAAAACAAAGATAGCAAAGGTGAAGAATACCGTTACATAATAGATTATGAACCACATTAGCAAAGAATCAGTGTATTAATAATTAGTGAACAGAGATATGATATGGGTCGTCAGCTACTTTTGCACATTCTTTGTGTTTTATATGAAAGTGAAGCAAGTTCTATTCAGTTCTTCTCATACTACCACCATTACTCATCGAAGTCTTGGACGAAGAGAGACTACCAGAACGGATGGAATTAGTAGCAAAATTCAGTCGAGAGAAACTATCAAATTCAGCGTATCTAGCTTTGCCATCAAGGATATTCTTCACATTGGCGTATCCAAGCATACGATCTTGGGCTCTTGTAAGATCTTCAGCAGATGCCGAGCTAGAATGAGAGATGTTTCTATGAATGGAGTTCTTAGGAGCAACATGCAGATACTGAGATGAGGATGATTGCTGGGATGAATGTGTGGATGAAAGGTCGCTTTGGCCATCCACTTCACTTTTGGCTCTTTGTTTGTAAACACTATATGCTTTTGAAGGAATTTGCATAGCAAATCTTGGGGGTTGATGAACACCAATCAAGTTAGAGCCGGGAGCACCAAAGGGAGATGGCGCAGGGCCAACAACTGAATATCCTGGAGGAACATGTGCAGGTGGTCCAACAGAAACTAGAATCCCGCCTTGACCATTGATAGGAGGTGTTTGAGTTCCTTGTCGCACAGGCATCTGTCTTGAAGACACTCCTGCCATTGGCATAAGAGGCGGGGCTTGCATTGGAATTGGTGGTGGAAGTTGTACTGGCGGTGGCGATGGAGGTGGCTGTAGAGATTCTCTTGAAATCCAATTCAAAATCTTTTCATTTCTGAGTGATTCAATTCTATCATACATCATGGTCAATGATTCTATGTAAGGAAGGCCCACCTTATATTTAGAGGCAACGGAAAGCAACTGATGTAAGCTTAATGATATGTGAGTTCTACCACCTTCCATAAAATTATAGTAGCAAACAGAAGATTCAGTCTTGTATAGAGCATCATCAAACATCGGAGAGCTATTGCTTCTTGAGCTTGTCTTGATGTAGTTATATGGGAACTTCTCATTGTGTTGTCTTATATTTTGTGTGAAAATTCTATCAATCTGGGATTTTTTGCTATTGGAATCAGGAAAATCAGGACCCATTGCCCCTGTTAGTTTTGCAATTTTTAAGATATCATTGAATGCTCCTTTGACGATTGATGCAGATAATTCATCCTCTAAGCTGACTTTTGGATAAACGATGGAGAGCACTTCAAAACAAATAAAAGGGATAATTTTCTTCCAAGCATATTCGTTCACAGTGGGATGGATATTAGCAGGTATTAGTGTACAATTATGAACATGGGATGATTTCAACTGTTCGGAAATGGTGCTCAAGATTTTCCCAAAGGGTCCCTGTCCAGACAATGCTGTATTAACTAAGGTATTATCATTCCTCTGTGACGACCCAATAAGAATGGTACTTTTCTTGCCTCTGTGGAAATAGAACTGATCTTCACTCTCAGACTCTTTGCATAATCTGATCTCAGCATCACAAACAATAGCAAAGACGGCAACACCAGGTAGAAATTTCGACAACACCTCTTCTAAACCAACGCATATTGTGGAATCAATGAAAACAGCTGTATTATTACCAACAAATTTGGATGCTTCTCTTGAGTATTTTTCCAATTCAGACATATTATCAGCAGATAGAAATATCAAATCAAAAGTGGTGAATTGCTGTTTGATTGTAATAAGCTCGTCAATACTGTGGACAACAGCTGAGGGAACGAACGAATGAGTTTGAAGGTCATTAGACAGCCAATGTATAGTATCATCCTTCTTGCTAGCACAACTTGACTCAACTGTAACAATATTATGTATATCCAAAGTTGAAAGTCGCCATGGAATATAGCTGCATGCCGCAGAATCACCAACTGAAAGATGACGGGGAACATGTCCCTATGTAAGGAGAAGTTAGTAAGTTTCACTAAATATGATTGGCAATCAAGCACTCGTTGAAATGGGCCTGATCCATACATGTGAGGATGTTGTAAGAGCTCATCTTGCAATGATAAGCAAGATTGGGATGAAGAGGGTTGTGATTGTGAAAGATTTGTGAAAGGGGAAAAGATCAGGGGGAAACATAGATGTGCCTCTTTCCCTTTTGTTGAAGATGAGATCAGCTATGGGTTTGACTTGACTTGAAGCTCACAAAAAAATCAAAACAGAGCGAGTCTCGGTTTCGGAATTCGGAAGTTGGGGTTCCTCGTTCCTATGTGTTTTTATCATAAATAAGTCCATTCCAAAAGCATGTATATCTATCTATGTACAGAAAACATTAATCAAGCTGAAAGCTATATACAAAATATTATCAATTTAAGTAAAGGTGTCTCTAATATTGGTATTTTTGATCGTTTTTGAGTCTCTTTCTCTCCTTTGGTTTTCTGAGGAACTCATAAACATCAATCGCAGCCATCTTGGTCAAACTTTCTTTCAAATCCGTTGGCTCTGTCTTCAATGCCTTTCTGTAATCTCTCTCAATCTTCATATTGGCCTTGTTTGCCAACTGTTTCTTTCTCTTTCTGATATTTTCTGCCTTTTGTTCTAATCTATCAAAGTAGAATTGATTTTCCTTTGTTGATAATGTGACAGACTTTGCTCCTAATGGCCATGAGTCACCCATACCCAATTTTCTAGCATCATGATATTCCTGCTTACCAACAGACTTAGAAATAACCCATTTCTCGATGTGACCAGAAGGACCACACATGTCAGCAACAACGAAACCTTTCTTCTTCAAAGGAGGAGCCAAAACTCTTGGGTATTCATCTAACACATCACTTCTGAATCCAATTGGTCTCACTTCAGCTTCTTGTTCTCTCAATTTCTCTAGCTTCTCTGGATCCACATCAGAACGCTCAACAATCAAGTAGGAGTAATTCACGGTCTCAAAATCTAAACCACCAGGTCTACCTGTACCAGCTTTGGCCATACCTTTCTTACCAATACCACTGTTCTCATCTGTCCATTTAGTGGCTAGACGAGCACCTCTCTTCAACTCCATCAAGAATTTTGGTCTTTCAACTTTGAGTGTGAAATTACAGAACTTCAATTTCTTACCGATTTGTCCAAAGTTGTAGTATTCTAGTTTACGGAACTGTAAAGGACATCCACCATGATGGGCGCATGGAGCAAGGACTTTCAAGTTGATGGTTTCATGTTCATACTCAGTTTCAGCTTCCTTTGGATCCACTATATCATATGCTTCGAGCAACTCTTTCTCTATTTCTCCATCGTCTTCAAGTGGTTCTAATTTGTTCTTCTCGTAAAAGTTTTCAGCTTCTTTTTCCTTGATCTCGACGATTGAGCTTTTGTATGGTCTAGGAATCTTGCTCACTTTGTTACCGTAAGTCTCTGGACGGAGAATAACTTGTCTTGCTCTTGCTATGGATTCTGAGCCTAATGGATTTCCTCTTTCTATAAGGACCAAACGTCCATTTGGAGCCAATCTCTTCACAAATTTCTCTATATTCTCATCAACCTGATTTGGGAAGAACTCTTCTTTCAAAAGCAATTGATTTTGAACGATGATCAAATCGTACTTTTTTTCTTCTGGTCTTAACTTATCCATAATGATAGACTTGATATGAATGGCGTTTGTTCTAACTCTACCGACATATTCTTCCTCCTCTTCTTCTTCAACTTCACTGGATTCCTCAACTTGCGCATCTGATTCCTGAGAGGGCTCAGTGACTTCATTTGTTGCATCAACCTTTTCCATTGCGGTTGGATCCAATGGAGTGGATGGATGCTGTTCTTGGGACTTCCCTCTTGGATGGTATTCATTTGGCTGTCTAGAAAGCAAAATCTTGGCTCTTCTTTCCATATGATAGGTACCATTAACAACCACATCTTTGACTTCAGGATTGAAATCATTACCCATGAGATCATTCAAGGCAATCATTCCCGTACCTGGGCCATAACCATATGACATAACACTTTGAGGATTGAACTTATCTCTTCCAACTTTCCTTATCAACTCATCCAAAACTTGATATGCGGTGGCATAACTCTGAACGAAAGTTGCAGCTATACTGGCATCAGCTTCGATCTGTGTTTCTGTTCTCAAATGTAACTGGGTCTCGTTCATCTGAACATAGTGGGCAGCAGCGTGTTGCTTCAACAATTTTGGGGTGTATTCTCTTAGCATGTTGTTGTTTATCGTTCTGCAAAGGATATCTGGAACAATGATTCTTCTTCTATTAACTCTTGCTGCCAAAGTTTCGGGATGTAGTCTAGCTTCTTTACTTGTGGCACCTTGGAGAAGTTCACCTGTTTCCTCATCTCTGTAGGTTGGATCAACACCTTCTAAAGCTTGCTCAGGAGTAATCACTCGTGAACTTATTTTATCATTTGAGTTTTCATCTATGAGTTGTCCAAATGTTTCACCTTTACTTCTATATGCGTATTCCAACGAAGATGGAGGCTGTTCTGGGGATATTGGTTGTCTAATTGAAGTTAATCTTCCTGGTGAGTTGAGCCTCGAAAATGTTTGAAAAGTTCTTATTCTTTGTGAAGTTGCTCTTGTCGAAAGTCTGATTGATTGAAGAAGCATGGCTAATGGATTCAAAACTGAATATCTTTGAAAGTATATGGATTTTGTATTTGTGAAATTCTAATTGATAATCACCATATTGAAAAGTTTTTGTGCAAAGATAGATCACAGTATTCAATATTTTTTTGCATGAAATCTGCGTGGCTGTGTGCGGCGCAGGAGGCGCACCAGTGGACTGTTTTATCGGATTACAAATTTGAGGTTTCTCATTTGTTTGCGCAAAGTTCAAAGTTCAAAGTTCAAATTCACTTCATCTGAACACTGAATATTCTAGGAAAAGCACCCAGAGTTCAAATTCAATGAATGAGCTCCACTCTCAGAAATGAAGGAGTATGTTTTCTCAAAAAATCAGAGAGACAAGCAACCACATCAAAGCAGACACAAAAGCGGAAAGAAAAGCTGATATCGGATATTCTTGATGATGACTTTCCTTCAAAGACAAAGAAGAGACACAAAAAACATTCCTCCAAAGATTCAAGCAATAAGTTAAGATTCAAAAAATCCCATAAAAAGTGCGAAACTGATACCGAAAGTGTCAACAGCTCCAAAACAAAGCATAATGATACCGATATCTCAAGCGACGATGAGAGTCCGTCATATCCCACGGTAGATCAGTTTCCCACACAGAAATCAACCACCAAATCAAAAGGTTCATATAATTCCAGCAAATATGATGGCGTGTTAGAGTACGGACCCAAGATTAATGGTTACAGGTTTGTTTCTTTGAACCCAAACGAAGACGATGATACCTTCAACGGTACTAATTACACCAAGCACACGTCAAGACCTGATATTAATGCCGGTTACAGACAGTCGTTACCAAAAACTGACTGGCCTAATCAATATGATCCCTACAAGTCTGAAAAATACAGGGGTGCCAAACATGATACTCAGTATAACTATGATGCTTACTGTGATATGTGGGATAAGCTACTCTCATCCACAGAGCGTTGTAAAGGTTCAGTTCCACTACCTGTGAAGTCAAATAAAATTGATGATCTCAACACGGTTAGTGTTGGGGAATTCTTAGTACATCGTGATAACGTCAAGAAAGAAAGAATTAGATGGCATCCTGACCCAATGTTAAATAGACTTAAGACTGTTGGGTTTGACAAAGCAGATGTTGAAAGTTTAGTCACACAGGTCTTTCAAGTTTTGAATGACGTTTATGAAATGCAGAAATGAGAACATATAGCTATCAGCTACAATTTATTTAGTCAACCAGTTTTATAGTTTTACAATAGTCGTTTGCTTAGTAAGCGTTCAGAAAAAGAAAACAAAATACAGGAAATATATTACTTAAAAGTACATTACATCGTGAAATTGATCATTCCGCTTGATCATCCGCGTTTGCAGCTGAATCAGCAGGAGTTGGAACAGTTGATTCATCACCTTCAGTAGCATCCTTCTCTTCAACAGTTTCAGTACCCTCTTTTTCTTCTTCACCAACTTCATTCTCTTCGTCGGCCTCTGCCTCTGCTTCGGCTTCAGCCTCCTCTTCTTCAAGCTCTTCTTCCTCCTCTTCAGCTTCTGCTGCAGCCTCAGCTTCATCCTCTTCTTCAAGGGCATCTAGATCTTCTTCAACGTCTTCTTCCTCCTCTTCTTCAGTACCTTCCAACTTTCTCTTCTTTGTGGCTGGTTCTTCACTGTCGCCTTCATCATCGGCTGGTTTCTCATGGTCCTTCGTCTTGCTCTCCTTGTCTTGTTCAGGTTCTTGCTCGACAGATTCAACTTTTCCAGTATCGTCTTCTTCAACTTCTTCTTGTTCGTAGTCATCTTCTGCATATTGATCTTCGTCATCATCTTCTGGCTCTTCATCGTCCAATGTTTCAGGTGGGTATTCATCAGCGTTCTCATTTTCGTTATCCCAAACAATGTTGAATCTCGTAACTCTTGGTTTTTCAGCCAAAATATTTCTCACGATATGGTCAACTTGCACTTTCGACGGAGGATTTTCTCTTAATTCTTCTGAGTCATATTCATTATTCACATAATAACCAACTCGAACAAACTCTCTTTCCTTATATGAACAACTCAACAATATCACTGTGACAGACACCAATTCACTGGCTGGAATTAACTCAGGGGATGGAGCATCAGCAGTCAAGATAAACTTGTTTATCCCCACTGGAACTGGTCCCACAAGGATAGAATCTAATTCTTGATCGTGTTCCAAGGATCTTGAAGAACCAACGTATGTGAGCTTCCATTCCAAGTCTTCCTTTAATGGCTCTAAACATTCAAACGTTATCTCAAACTGGTATGGATCTGTGAATCTGGCGGGGTTGTTAAGCACATTTATTCCTAGAAGTGACACAATTGACATTTTGGTAATGATTTGATATTAGTATTGATTGGTTTTGGATTATTGATGGTTTCAATAAGGTCTGTGAATAAGATAGGATGCACTATATCAGAGAAATATCGACCACGTTAATTTTCAAATAGAAACGCGTCAGATTTTCAAAATCTTGTCAGAGAGAGAAAGAGAGGGATTTTAAGGATTTATTGACACGTGTATCAAGAATGGCAGCAAAAACAAATACACGTGACCCATATCACGTTAACCAAGCTACACAGCCTTGTATTTACCTTATTCCGAATAGGGCAAACGCAAGTCATTCCAAGTTATTCTGGAAGCATGGCAGCAGCCATGCGTTAGTCTCAGGGCCCATTATTCAAATCATTGAACTCGGCATCTAATTCTGATTCTGAAAAATGGCTTGTTTTTAGCATTGTTGAACTATCTTTCGAAACTCGAGCTAATGATCCATCACAATACCATTTATAGACCTGCGTTTCTTCTCTGATCCGTCTGACCTTCCCTTCCCTCTGATACCTCATTTACAAACTCTCAAGGGACACAACTAGTTTCATAATTTACTAGCTTGACAGCATCACACATCAAAGAGAACCATATATACCTCCAGTTTTCAAAATGTCCACTGCTGATGTCTCCAGAAACCCACAACAATTGGACAATCCATTTGTCAAGAACAGATTGAATGCTTATTCTGTTGATCGTTCAGCAGCATCAAGTCCTAATGGCCAGTATCCCAGAATTAATCCACAAGAGCAACAACAACAACAACTACCATCTAGATCAAGCTCTGCGTCACCAGCAAACGGTTACTATCCTAGCCTGCAAGCAGCACCACAACAACAATATCAGCAGCAACAACAACAGCAATATCAGCAACATCAACGGATACAACAACAAAGCGCCAATGGTGGCATTGATGCTTTACAAACTATTTTTGGCCCTCAGATGCAGACTTGGAACTTTACCGAAGATACTTTACAGTCAGCTTTACAAGTGAGATTAGAACAAGAAAAAACCAAACAAGAATACTATAAAGCAGAAGCTCTAAACCGGTCTTTGGAAATCATGAAGATGGCAATTCATACTAAAGTTCCTGGTCACTTGATTCCAACGTTGTTTAATGTTTCCGATGATACAATGATGAAATTGAACGAGATTCAAATGCAACAAATAGGGCAGCAAAAGAAAGCTGCCTCTGCTGCTCTGTTAAGTCCTTTCAGATCTGCACACGATAGATCAGCCAGTGATTTTAGTGTGGGTCATCACAAAAGGTCAAGTAGTTTAGCTTCCACTTCCAGTTCCAGTTCTTCTGATAATCCAATGAAAAACTTCAAGTTCGGTTCAGGCTCAGCTGCAGGTCCAGCTCCTCCAAGAAAAACATCTCTGTCCGTCAGACATCAACTATCACCTTCCAAGATTGGGGCCCATGCCATTTTGAAGTCTCTTGCTTCTCATGATGATAGACCACACTGCCAAACTACACTAGCTAATCTGAGACATGGTGGAAACAGAGGCCGTTTGCATCAAAGAACATCTTCACTTCCTGCATCTGTGTGTATTCCAGAATCACAAGAGTTGAATTTCAACAAATCAAAACTTTCCATAACTACCAATAAATCAGACATTATTGAAATTCCAAACTTGGTTCCAGATAGCCCATCAAAGAAGAGAAAGACTATGGGTTTTGAATTGCCATCACCAGGAAAACAAGGTCATCAGAGAACTGGCTCTAACTCATCTGGATTTGAAACACCTGTTAAGAAAGACAATGCATCTGGTGTTGATGAAAGTTTTGCTCTGCCTAGTCCACAAGCTGAATCCCCTGTCTCCAAGTTTGCTGATGATAAGCCGAAAACCAGAGTTAGCTTGCCAAAGTTTCCAAACGATATTCTTAGCTAATATTGATAAATTATAGGTCGTGTCCGCTTCGTTTTACATTTTACAAAATAAGGAAAAAAACTTAAAAAAATGTCATATCTTCAATGTTTCAATAAGATATATGATTCTGTGCTACTATTCTCTAATTATTATTTCTCCTGTTAGTTTAACTGTCCCTTTATAAAAATTTTTGTTGCTATATTATTGTCATGTGTCTTTAATTTGTACTCTATATATTTCTAAATTAAGCATTCTCAGTTTTGACTTCACTGTAAACAAGGAACAGCACCTTACTGTGTTCTGTAAGCTTCCTCAGCCAAAGCTTCAATATCTAACAAGTTGACAAACTCCAACTCCGGTTCAGGCCTTTGATCATCGTTCTCACCTTGCTGTTGTTGTTCACCTTCAGGGACACCACCCATTATCTTTTCAAACACAACATCTTTCTTCTCCAGTTCACTGGTATGCTTCTTTAACTCATGGGCCAAGTTTCTAATCACTACTTCATTACTACCATCGTCACGTACACACCAACTGCATAAATCATCAAGCAAAACTTTGCAGTAAACGTAATAGACATCATGATATCTGAACAACTCTCTAGCAGCAAGTAAATTCTTCAAAACTGCTCTCTTACCGCATCTCAATGCAAAATAAACATCTTCTAGCGTCTGTTTCACAAGATCAAAGTTTCTGTTTAGTGGATAACTTAAGGAACGTCTCGCTAAGGTTAGCAACAACACCTTTAGCATGCTGTTTTCTGTTTGATTATTGGATTGAATCAATTGAGAGTCAAGACAACATATTTGTGGGGCGATTTTACCAACAGTCCATCCACTTTCAACGGTTAAGTCGCCTTCGTTGCTTCGAAGTTCGTAAAAGTAGGCATAGAGAATAGAAATTAGAGTGTAGTAGAGTGGTCTTGGATCTTCGATAAAATATGATTTGTTTGGTAGGTCTCTCATCAAGGTTTGTTCTTTCTCATCAAATGTGACCTCTGGTACCTGTGGCCCACTTGATACTGTGCCATTGTCCTCTTGTGATTTATTTTCCTTCTGAAATTTGAGGAACAACTTCTTGTAGGGAGACTTCCACTTCAAAACACTGGTTAAAGCAGTTTCATCAGGCATGTACTTCAATGTTAAGTAATCGTTGGCATAATATTCTGGGTCAAACTTGATGTTCTCTTTGATCAATCTTTCCATGACTCTGTCATCGGCAGTCATTGTTTCTGGGGCCGATAAATCATTGATGTCATTACCATTAGACAATGAAACTTCAATCATGTCAGAATACTGATCGTTGAAACCATATTTCTGCTTTTGGGTACTTTGACCACCATCACTTGATGCAGAAGTCGGAGGCACCAGATCAGGCAATTTCTGCTCAACTTCCCAGTTGAAATTAGTAGCTTCTTGTTCAATCTGCATTAAATTTCTTTGATTTTGGTCAATGTTACCATCCTGTGTCCCAGCTGGGCTATCATCCATTTCTTGAATCAAAGGACCACGTTGTTTATTTTGTTCAATTGTTGAAGCCGAAACTGCAGTAGGTTCATTCATTCTAGCTAATAATTTGGCTGTAAGATCCAAATCTGGGAACACTTCACCTTTGTTCAATTTTGGGATTCTGATTCTAATTTTTTCTTCTTTTGACACAAATTCTGAATGAGCTCTTTCATCTTCAATTAGGTTGCATGAAAATCGAAGTCTTAAATAGTATGGTGGTAATGAAAACACAAATAGGTTTTCGTTCACAACCATCTCTATGGCTTGTGCTGAGAAACGAATGTTTGAGATTTTGATGTCGATGTGTAAGAATTCTTCATCTTGGTCAACTGTGAATCGAGGTGTAATCATTGTTGATAAGCTGGACTGTTTGTTTGTTGATATGTTTTGGTCTACTTTTTAGCATGATTTCTACAAAAACTGTTTTCTTTATCTTTAACAACCAATTGAAAAAAAAAGTCGTGCGGCTCACCCTTTTGATTTTTTTTTTTCGGTGATGGAAATGAAAAAAGATTTTGTCAGCTTATCTGGTTAGTGGTTATTCTTCTTGATCTTGATTTAGTTTAAACAACAAAAAGAAAACCAAGCTATAACAAATCATATTCAATTATGCCTGACCTATCAATGAGAGAAGACAAACCATCACCATCAACCACCGAAAAGAAATCCAGAAGAAGATTTGTTGGCTCGAAAAAGGCCCAATCGTCAACCGCTTCAACACAATCCGAACAGCAAGAACAGCCAGCAGGTACAATCACCACAAAAACAAGAAAACCAAGAAAATTAACACATAGAATTCTTCATCAAATTCCAGAATCAATCTTGCAAGATGAAGAATTGAACAACGCCATCAAGCTTCTTCCTTCAAACTACAACTTTGAAATCCACAAAACCGTTTGGAACATCCGCAAACAGAAAGCCAAAAGGGTTGCATTACAGATGCCAGAAGGTTTATTGATTTACTCACTAGTGATAGCGGATATCTTGGAGCAGTTCTGTGATTGTGAGATTCTAGTCATGGGAGATGTGTCATATGGTGCTTGTTGTATCGACGATTACAGTGCTAGAGCGCTAGACTGTGATTTCATTGTTCATTATGCTCACTCATGTCTTGTTCCTGTTGATATCACATTGATCAAAGTCTTGTACGTTTTTGTCACGATTAATATTGATGAAGAACATCTTGTCAAGACCATCAGACGTAATTTCAAGTCTGGTGATAGAATCGCTATGTTTGGTACCATTCAATTCAACCCTGCCATTCATTCGATCAAATACAAACTTGAGAATCCAACAGTCAGTGATGATTCAAAGGATGAAAATGATAAGAAGCTGATTTATGTGATACCTCCTCAAACTATGCCTTTGTCTAAAGGTGAGGTGTTGGGTTGTACATCAGTGAGATTGGACCCTGGTCAATTTGATGCAATGGTGTACATTGGTGATGGTCGTTTCCATTTAGAGTCTGCAATGATTCACAACCCCAAAATTCCAGCATTCAGATACGATCCTTACTCCAGAAAGATCACCAAAGAAGGATACGACCACAAGGAGCTAGTTAAAGTCCGTCAAGATGCCGTCGACGTTGCCAAGAAGTCTAAGAAAGTTGGCTTGGTGTTGGGTGCTTTAGGAAGACAAGGTAATCCGTTGACGTTGCAAAACTTGGAACAAAAATTGGTTGAAAGTGGTCGTACCGTGGTGAAGATTATTCTATCCGAGATTTTCCCTGGCAAGTTAGCTAAGTTTGATGATGTTGACTGTTTTGTTCAAGTGGCTTGTCCCAGATTGTCTATTGACTGGGGTTACGCTTTCAACAAACCTTTGTTGACTCCATATGAGACCATGGTGATGTTAGAACAAGATAGACAGTTCACTGAAGATTACTACCCTATGGATTACTACTACAAAGAAGGTTACGGTAGAGGTAAAGTTCCAAACCATGAAAATGTGCAATAAACGAGCCATGTGAATTGTGTTCTATATTGCTCTTTTTTCCCTTGATATTTATTTTATTGCTATGCTTATCTTTGCTATATACGAAAACTATCTTTTCATTTCTCTAAAAACGATACTTTTTTTATGAGATATAATTGTACAAGACTCAGAAAAGAATAGAGATTGACTCTAGATTAAAAAAAGCAAAAACGAGATATAAACTTACAAATTAACATCCTTCCACAATGATCCATTACTAAGCATCTTCCACCTCTTCTTCTTCCTCATAATTCACTTTCTGATCCATGTAGGCACCTTCAACACCGAGTAAAGTAGCAACATGGAAATCATCCCATCTCAGAACGTGAATAGGGACGCCATTTTCATCTTTCAAGTATTCTTTCAAAATGAGTCCGAGCTTGTAATAGAAGTTAACGAACATGACAGAGGAATCAACAGAGACATCATTCAAAATCATAGGTGACAACAACTTGTTCAACTCATTCGACACAATATACGTGATCAAAAACTCTTGTAATTTCAAATCGGCAGCTTGGAAAGTTGACAGCTGGAACATTTTGTTTTCTTTGATTGGCTCATACACTGAAATCTCAAAAAAGTCATCCTCGAGTTTGAAAATCATGTTCACTAAGTTGTAGATGTCGTATAGTCCAGCATTATGTAATAGCTCGTCGAATTCACCAACGGTTAGTTCCTTCACTAATTTTTGTAATTGTTCTGTGACTTGAGGCACTTTGCATGCCAGTAATGGTATTACTTCAATACGGGACTTGATAAACTCGAGACAATTGATCAAGTATATTTTCTTGGACTTCTTGGAGAATTTAAGCTTCTTGCTCATACCGATCAATATCTCAATTGGTTGATCAACGAGCAATCCAAACAACTTTTGAAGTTTATCATCATCTAATCCTAGGAATCTTTCACCGGAACCGCCGCTTCCAGAACTACTTCCAACCCTCTCAAAAACAACAAGGAAAGTGGAATAGTAATCAATTAACCAATCAGGCAAATTCAATAAGTCCTCATCAATATCATCTAGCTCGGCATCACCTTCCAACTTCAATTCTTTCAACTTCAACCTCACCAGATTGAACAACTTTTCAACTATCTCCAACTTCAATGAGTTCAAAGTGTTCAACAACTCGCTTTGTTCACCACTGATCAACTTTCCGTACATCATGCAGTACAATTCAACCAACTGGTACAGCTCAACTATGACTGCTGGTTTGGTCTCTTGTCTTAAAATGGACTCAAACGAGCCTCTAATGGTAGTAGACAATGAGCCAACCACTTTATTGACAACCGATTGAATCACGATGCTCAAGTCTTTGTTAATGAGTTCACCTTGATCGAAATTGAAAAGCGATTCGGCCAATTCGAGTTCATTCACGATGACGTTATGCAAGTACGCCAACAAATCAGAGATGAATCTTTTGGAGTCGTATTGTGACATGAACAAAGAAGTAGATCTCCGTCCGTGTGAGTTAGCATGTGCATTGGCATCGGTTGCCTCTTTAGTGTAACCGTTCAATTGGTTGACGAAATCCTCATTGATGATTCTAGAACGAGACTCAATGATCTCAGCCACAATACCATCAAACTTGTCTTTGTTTTTCTGAAGGACGAAAATCAACGATTTTTGGAAAATGTTGATTGATTCTTGATCTTTGGAGAAGTTGCTCTGGAGGTAAATCAATGCCAATTGTTTCTTCAATCCCATGGAAATTCTCTCTGTCGCGACATCCAATAGCTTTGACATCTTGTTCATTATGGCGATACCCAACTTGTCATTGTTCAGAGAAAGCAAGATGTCACAGTTCTGGTAGATGACATTAACACGGTCCAAGATTCTGAAGTATTCGTCATCAACTTTTTCGGAGACCAAGTAGTGTTCCTCATAATGATTGAGAGTGAAGTTGGATTTGAAACTGTTTAGCAAGGCTCTTTTCACTTTCAGCGAATCACGTTTTTGAATCAAGTCATTTATCTCAAATTCAACTTTGGAGTTTCCAGAAATATTGTTGGTCAATAGGGAGTCGATCTCATTGAAGCAGGAATTCAAATCATCTAAATCTTGCTTAACAAATTTCAACTTGGAGACAATCATCTGAAATTGCTTTAAACTTGAGAAGTGCAACTTTAATAAATCTGTTTCAACATCACCTCTCAAGTTACGTCTCGCTATGGAACCCAAAATAGATGGTGAACTGATGTACTTGTAATTGACACCACTACCCAAGCTCACTTTGTCGCCAGAATCATTTTTGCCACCACCGATCTGAATATCATTTTTATCATCTTGAATACCATTATCATTGGAACTATCAGCAGAACTCTCAGATTCAGCAATCTTGGATTGTAAAAATAATAATGAGTCTTTGATAGAGGAATCATAATTCGTTTGATTCAACACACGACTCAATCTATTAGCCAGAATGTTACCTGAGGCAACATCTTTTCCACCTGTACTTGTGCTTGCTGAACTACTGGGATGATGCAAAATATCAACCACAGCAGCAGCTGAATTTAAAACAGGTGATGAAGAAACACTGGCACCTGAAGCTGAAGCCGACGTATATGAAGACGTTGTGTAACTTATCAAATCCAATGAATTTTTGGCATACTTGAAAGCAGCTGTCTTCTCCTCACCTTCATCCTCTTCATCCTGGTCGACACTCCCACCAACATAACGATTGAGACCACCAAATCGACTGAAGGCGCTGTTTCTTTGATTGCTGGTGCTGTGTGGGTCGTCGGAGGCAGAGCCCGTCAAGTTCTGCAAGATTTTCAAGTTTGAGAACTTTTTAGTGATATCGTAGTTCGTTTGCAACTGTTGGAAATTTGGCAATTTCAATTGAGGTGTTGATGGGATTCCTAGACCTGAGCTATGACGCTGGCCTGAGCTGTTGTTTGTGGTGTTGCCCGATGTGACAAATGTTGGATCATCATCGTATGCTGTATCATAGACGAAATCCATTTTCTTGCTTCTGTTTGACTGTCTTTTCGTTGCTAGTGGTTTTTGTTTTTGATCCAATGGAGTTCTTGTGTGTTTGCTGTGGCAGTTTAATCTGTGCTTGTTGTTGAAGTTGAGGTCGTTTGGTTGTTTCAAACAGCATCAACCAATAGTCATTTGAAGTCCTGTTCCATGCTCTATCACTGATCATTGATGGTCTCAATAAGTTAACAGCGTAGTACATCCATAAATTTAATTAAATTTCAGAATCGTCGCGTCGCATAATCGACGCACATAAACCTAGAAAAAAAGTTTGTGAGTTGTCCACTTGTGACTTCCTCAACAAATTTTGAAAACAGGGTGCTCTCAAATGGAATTTATGGCAAATGTATCCACTAAGATATTTTCTCAGTGAGGTATAATGACCTTCCGATTGATATAGTACTATCTTTCAGTTTGAGCTGTATTGGGAAATGATTCAGGTGATGAACTGAACCTTTGGACGGTATGATGAATATTGTGATGTCTTCACCAATTTACAACGTTAAATCAAATTCGAAATTACAATGTGGATAAATTAAAACGGAAGACAAGTCTTCACACGGAAATACTGCTGGATTGAAGTTTATTTGAGTGAAACTGCGGTGAGACTTGAATTCCTTTGATGTGATGATTGACGATTCTGTTGAATGGATTCATGACTATGGCGAAAAGCAATATTGAGGACAATGGGTCGCCCTTCCTTACCCTGAATCAATTTCAAAAGTTTTTACTACTTGGAAAAAAGTGTCGTTTTTTGGGAAGGTGTTGGAACTATCACGGAAGCCTGGTGAACACCCGGAGTGTTTTTGTTTTCAAGTTTGAATATGGTAGAACAGTCAACCAGTCTTTATTTATTCAAGTACCAAAAGATTCTTTTGGGCTTCAAAGAGATTATAACTTTTGGTTCACAACTTATCTGATAATTGTTCACTGGATGTCGTTTTATTTGAGAATATTTGTCCAAGTTGAGTATTTTCCAAAGTTTGTTTCCTGCTGTTATTGCTATTTCAACAACCCTATTGATTCTTCAATCCAATTTGGTTCTTCAATCCAATTTGGTCCTGATGATGTTGGAGGGAAGTTTGAATATTGTCGATTGTACCAACTCAAAGTTAATAACGTGATTTTCACTTCTAACATCAATGTTGATAAAATGTCAACAAGACGAGTCAATTTTTCCACATTGGATATTTTAGGAGTGTAATAAACAGTTCTGATCTGCAGGTTCTTTGACTCTTAATGTCGCTTCGAATGAAATTTCCTTTTTTTTGCATTGTTTTGGTCTGCCTTCCACTGATACTGATTGGTCTTTGCGAAAGCGATGTTCCCATTTCGGTGTTTTTTTACCAAAGGTTATGTTGTTTGTGCTCGCTGGAACATTGGCAATGGATCTAGCTTCCTTCATTTCCGATTCTGTTGTTAGGTATCTCTTACCAAGTAGTTCAGGTTGTGCCTGGATTCCAGAGTTAGCAGAAAACTTAGGCTTTTTCTTGGAACTTTCAGTTTCACCAGATCTTCTCTTATCAGCAAAAGGATTCTCAGGCTTTGGAATTTTGGTTTCAGGAACATCAGCAGGTTTGGCAATTTTCTTAAAAACAAGAGGAACAACAGCACCTGGAGAAGTTAGAACAGCTTGAGAAGCAACCATCTTTCTGGAGACCTTCGGCATCTTGGAGGGATCCAACGATTTGTTCTTAGCAAACTGGTCGTTCAAAGCCAGCTTCTGCTTTTCAACACATTCCTTCGACTTCATCTGAGTGAACAAGACATGGGCCAAAGAAAGATAAGCAACTTGCTTCCACTTGTCTGGGTGAGACTCATCATCAAGAGTATAGACCTCCCTAGTCATACCAACAACATGGTTCCAAAAGGAAGTACAGGACGAGATCTCCTGAGCAGAAACAATTCCAGACAAGTATTCCTCAATGATTGGAGGTTCAGCAGTCTCATTTTCTCAGAAATCACTTATTTGTTTTGTCGTTTAAAATTTGTGTCAAGGTGAAAAATTTGTTTTTGGAATCCCACACAATTGCTCCAACTTTATAACAGCACATCGTTAACCTCCTGGTTGCAATCTACTTCAATTTCAAGATTACACGCCAACAGTATTATCCGTGGCCAACTCTGAATGCTGTGTACTCTTTGCTTTCTTCATTACACTCGACCAAGGCTTTTCCAATGACGGTTCTTTCATTCAAAAGTGCATAGCATTTTTGACGAGCAACCTGTGGGAAAAGAGAGGGCATTGCATATTTCATCACCATGGTTCCAACATTATCCAAGTTGGAATGGTAGTCCACGATGCCAGGTACAATTCACAACCTGCATTCTTTCTGTCTTCAAACTTGAGTTTGCAAAATATCATTTATATGCTGTCAATGGTAACATTGGAATCTGAACAATGTTGTGCATATGTACGGCGAAAAGAGTGTGTTTTCTTGGGAGAATGATGAATATGTTGTCCAAGCAATCTCTCATCTTTATATTTTAACCACTCGTTTTTTTTATCTTTCTTTTGTTTTATACTTACATATTATATTTAAGCATTGAGCAACGGAAACTGGATCCATTAAACATGGATTAATGTAAATAACTGAAATCATTCCAATGTTTCCAATTCTTCTACTCTACATGCTAACACCGGCACAAGTGCACAAGTTTTCGGAATTTTTCAACCTTCGCAAATGCGATCAACACGCGCAGTTTTTGGAATCATCGAGAGGAATCTGGGCACCGATCTGGGGTCTTCTTCAGAACACTAGTACACAGATCACAGAGCTGCTCACCTGAATTCACTGGAACCTTCCATGGTGTTCAAAATACAGCCGTCTCAGTCTTGTTGAAACATCATATAAGGATGCCTCTTGCCAACTATTCCACTGTGTTCATATTGTGTCAATCTACTGTGCTTCATTCTTCACACACATTCACACTCTCCAATAGTTAATACTATCACATACACAACAAAAGTTAATAAAGTCTCAACACAAACCGCAAACACTATGAACAAATTCACAAACAATACAAACATGTCTATGTTCAGATACAACGATCCATTCTTTAACTTCTTTGACAATGTCCACAGAGAAGTCCAACAAATGAACGACTTATTCGATGATCCATTCTTCAGCAACTGTTATGGATCAGAACAACAACCACAGCAACAACAATCCATCGAGCCATCCAATGAAAAGAAAGATACCACGACCAACAACAAAGACAACACTGATGCTTCCAAACAAGTTGCCTCAACTCAAGCTCCACCAAAGCGTGTGACTCCATTCTTTGGATCATCATTCTTCAACGATGACGACCCATTCTTTGGTGGTTCATTGTCCAACTACGCCACTAAATTCTCACCACCAGTGGATATCCACGAGAATGACAAATCGTATGACTTATCATTGGCTATTCCAGGTGCTACAAAAGATCATGTTACAATTGACTTCAACACAGACACAAATGAGCTGATCGTCAAAGGTGAAGTTCCAGAGAACAAAGTCGAAGAGAAGGATGATAATGGTAAGTTGGTTTACTCCGAGATGTCATCAGGATCATTCCAAAGAGTTTTCAGATTGCCTAAGAGTGTCGAAGGTAAGGCTATCAATTCCCAGTTTGAAAATGGTGTCTTGTCATTGAGTGTTCCTAAGGTTGAAGAAGAGAAGAAGAACACTTTGCACAGAATCAACATCGGTGGTGGTGATGCTACAAAGGATGAAGGCTCTAAGGATGCTAGTGGTGACACAGAAATGAAGAATTAATTGATGGACTCACTTAAGATCAAATCTACTCAAAATGAAATGTTCAAATGTCCACCCTCATTTATTTACTTCCTGATTTCTTTTTGATATTTTTGTCTCTCATGTTTATAGTTCTCTCGTTTATACACTATTTTATTTGCTAATTTATTCACTCTTTTTCATTTAAAGTTCCAATTTGTAATATTAAGTAAAAAGTAAAATTAAAGTTGAACCGGTAAATCAACTTTGCTGTCTTGACTCAATTAATAAGTTCAAGAGTTGCAGAAGTAGACGGGTTCATACAAGATAAACAGAAAAAGTATGGCATAACTACCACAAACTGTTGGAAATGAAGGGCGCCAGAAAATAAAAAGAAAACATAAACTCCGTAAACGTCTCTGAAACAAGACTTCAAAATAATCCACTCTTCTTCAAACTTTCTTGGATAACCATATCAGTAACAGCGGTCAACACGAACTTCATTGATTGGGTATCAGTGGCACAAGTTCTATGCACGTAAATTGGTCTATTGGATCTGTTTATACTAAGGAACAAGTTTTCGAAATATTTCAAAGCATCTTCAACATCGTTGGTCTTACCATTATAATCAGGAAAGTATTTCCGCACTGGTGATCTTCTCACTTTATCTTTCATAAGATCCACTTTATTTAAAAACAAGATGAATGGCTTGTTGAGGAATTTCTTATAGTTGCACAAGGAATCAAATAGCATGATTGACTCGTGCATTCTGTTGAACCGGTCATCTTCCATTAGCGTTTCATCATATTCTGAGACGGCTGCAACGAAGACGACACAAGTGATGTCGTCGAAACAATGTATCCACTTCTTTCTCTCTGATCTTTGTCCACCAGCATCCAATATCTTGAATTTTGTGTTGTCAATGTTGAAATTTGTTTCCGTTATACCCACAGTCTTGATTCTACCTTTCAATATGTCTTCATCTGTGCAAACATAATCATCCTGAGCGAAGAGATGAGCTTTTTCAAAAAAATATGGTGCTGAACCTTCGAGATGGAAATGATTGCTCTTACTGAAACACGCATACACACCTGAATCATCTTTCCATAATTTCTGAATAGCAGCTGCAATCTCTGTCTTTGTGTATTTCTTTGATTGTTCTCCTGTAGGGGCCACGTCTTCCAGTAATCCTCTCATCATCTCGTCTTCTGATTCATTACCCTCATATCTACTTCCATCTGGATTCTCCCAACCACCATTGGCACCATTTGGCTCGTTCCCACTATTCATGATCTTATGTCTAGCCCTGTCATCCTGGGTATACTTCAACACATAATCTCTCAAGAAATTGGCACCACCAGCAGCCAGTGGATCGATATCATCCAACGCTTTATAGTCTAGCACTTTCTGCTTTTCAGCAAACAACTCTCTATTCGAAGCATCATCACAATCCAATCTAACCCCCAACTCACGACCCTTGATGATCAATTTCTGCATAGAAGAAACGGTATCTGCCCAAATAATATGGCCATACTGAACTCTTTCTTGCAATGTGAACCCGCCTTTATGTAAGACTCTCATCTGTTTCAACACTGTGGATTTTCCTGATTCACCTGCTCCAAGAAGTAACATCTTCACTCTGTTCTTGTCTTGTTGATGATGTTGGAGTAACATTTTTTCGACTTCATTGTTCTGTTGTTTTTCATAGTAATCCGTATCGGTTGTATCCATTACTGGTGTGCTTGCTGTACAACCCATTTTATGTAGTGAATATTATGGATGATGGGAAATGCTGTGATATGGGGTGTTCGGGATTGATTTCAAATCGATGGTGTTCTTGTTTGTG
This sequence comes from Ambrosiozyma monospora, assembly GCA_001599995.1. Taxonomy (NCBI): domain Eukaryota; kingdom Fungi; phylum Ascomycota; class Pichiomycetes; order Pichiales; family Pichiaceae; genus Ambrosiozyma; species Ambrosiozyma monospora. The sequence continues at coordinate 23,898 of BCIP01000062.1, read as the reverse complement.
GGTGTTGGCTTTTGACTTATCAGATAGGCTTTACTTCAAACTTAAAGTTATCTGCCTTGATTATTGACACTCCAATGTGAATTTATTCTGTTCTTGATCAGTTTTCTTAATAAATTCTGTCTCCTTCTGTTGTTGTTCAATTAGGGATGGTTCAGCTCAGATTCTAAGTTGATGATGCTCAAATTTAAAGATTCTCAAATTTGAAGTCCGGCCAAATCTTGATTCCTGATGAATTTGTGCTTTGTAATTAGTAGTAATGAGGACTGTATTTTCAAACAAAATTCAAGATTTAAGTTGGTTTGAAGTGTGATCTGAACTCAGCCAATCAAAGAGCAAATGGTATACTGGCCGTTAGTACGGTTCAAGCACTCATCAACCCTTCATTGCTGCCTGCAATGTGCATACATCTGCCAAATTCCTGAGGAGAATAATTTGAAATGTGCTGTAACAGGATTCAGGAACAATGACATAATCCTCATTAAAGGTGTTTCAGAATCTGTGGATGGTCTCCAAAACAAGGCTTTTCAAACAGCTCGCTGCAGTTTTGAAACATTTTGAACTCTCTCGAAGACATGATGATTGAGGATCCATGTACAATCTTGACTGGTTTACAGCTTTTAACAATACTAGATGTATTTATACGAAGCTGTACAAAACTAGGCATGCACTCCAGCTGGAAAGTAATATCGTATGGCAATAGCTTGTGTACCTACCTATTTCTAGGGGAAATTGAAAATATATTCTAGATGCAAATGTACGTTAATTAAGAAAAAGTAAATATAAAAGAAAAGCTAATCCGTCATGAAAGTATATATAGCAAAAGTCTAAAGAAATGAAGAAATACGTCAATCATATACATGCAATCCATCCAATGCAATCAGAAAAAAAAAGCATCCATCGCTGACAGAACCAGTCCTAAAGGAGATATGGAGGGGAAATATCATAAAAATTGAATCAAGAAATTGAAACCCGAAAGCAAACATAATAATAATAATTCATTAAACCCGAGTGCATATCGTGAAACTCAAGTATATTGGTCAGCAAAAGCCTCATAAGAAGAAATGAAATCATCTTCAAACCTTAAAGTTAAATAACCATCGGCATCGGCTCCATTGGAGTTCTCTTGATTATACTCTTTACCATTAATCTGTTCAGAGATTTGCTGTTGTGGTTTCTTATCAAAGTAATTTATCTGCTTGGAATAATTACCGCCATTCAGCTCGCCAGAAGAAAACAATCGTAAAGCACCCATAGATGAAACTGAATTGGCAACCATTTGCAATGCATTACCATTCCCAACATTTGAACCCGAGTTCACAGCTGCATATTGACTAATCACGACAGTGCCAGTGAAAGAATTACCGTCGTCAAAACCTTCGTAATGATCCTTGAATTTCCCCTGACCATTTGCCTCCTCTTCACATTCATCACCGCTATCTTCATAGTCACAAAAAGCTTCTCCATCAATTTCATATGAGATCCGTTCAACGTCAACTTTATCAAGCAATTTCTTCACAGAGGCACTATGTTCAATCTCGCAGGAGCCTGAACCTGACTCATCATCGGTCCCAGACACAGGAGCGGAATAGCTACCATCGTTAACATCATTATTGACTCCTGTATTTTGTCCAACATTTCTCTTTGGTAGATAGTTACTGTATCTGTGCTGAAGTCTTTCATCATATACGTTCAATCCATTTAGTCCAGCACCAATATTGGTCTTCCTGATGGTCAATCCAGGCTTACCATTAGCCAACAAAGCAGCACTCAACGAGGCATCATTAATATGATTCTTGAACAATTTTTTCTTTTGCTTTTGATTAGCCGGTCCATAGCCATACCCTTGAGCAACGTGCCAATTTTGATTGTCTGTAATCTTATGAGTAGATGCAGTGATAACACGATTAATTAAACCACCTCTGCTGTAAGTTCCATGGTGTGACTTGTTGTAGTAAAAAGATTGGTTGTTTGTGATATCTGAAAAAATCCTCTCTGCAGCAAAATGTAATCTATTCTTCCAATCCAAACTGAAAGGCAAAGCTTGGTCAGTTTCATGACCCAAAGTTCTTTCTAAAAAGTATGGATTTCGTTGTGCCTGTTCACGACGCTGATTCATTGCATATTCTTCGGTAGATGGATCTTGAGAAGGATGATATTGTGACTCAGGGTAAGCTTCATATTGACCTTGCAGCAGAGGTTGATCTTGATATTTAATTGGATATTGTTGGGGTAGAGGTAGAGGAGATTGGTAATTGATTGGTTGAGGGAAACGAGAATCAGGGTCAACGATGGAACCTGATCTCACATCAAACTCGGTTCTTTCTTTGTATGGCTCAACTGGTTCAATTGGTGACCTCTGTTGTTGTTCCTGTTGGTATTGATGTTGTTGTGATAAAGCTGAATCAACACCAAAGAACTCAATCACATTGATAGGTGAATCAGCAAATCTAGCATGTGCACTTCTTCCATGATTTCTGTCCTCATCATCTGATTTGTCAGGTTCCATTTGAGAATCAAAATTTTCCAGTATAGTAGCAGCTTCTAACAACTCTGGGTCAATCTCATCAGCATCTTCAAGTTGACGTTGTTGGCCTTCTTGTTCGGCCTGTCCATTGCTAGTTCTTGGTCGCATCAACCAGTTTCTGAAACCTTTGAAATTGTTGAAAACATTGAAATTTGATATCTTGAGTTCATTTTCATCATTATCATGGCGATAGTAAACGAAGAACCCACGTTTCTTGTCCATCTCTTCATTAACCTCGTCCTTGTCTTTGCCATCGCCTTCGATTTCTTCTTCTTCGTCATCGTGATTGAAATCTGGCGCGGCCTGTTGTTGCCCTTCGAATGAACCGTGTTCGTGGTCGTGGTCGTGGTCGTGGTCGTGGTTGTCTTGTTTAAACTGGTACTGTCTCAGGGTTGGATTGCAGTTGTAATCATTGGATTGCTGATGGAAGTCTTGATTGAAGGAAACTTGGGAGTATCTGTACAGTGCAGAGTATTGATTTGGTGATGGACGCACAGGAGGCATATGGAAAACAGGTGTTGCTGAGCTGTCATTGGAATGCCCACCATCTGGTTCAAAATGAGGGTTTGGTTGTTGTTTCCGCTGAACTTGTAATCTAATGGCATTTTGCTGCTGTTGTAGTTGCTGTTGGTGCTGTTGAAACTGCTGTATTCCTTGTAGTCTGGGTGAATTTTGTTGAGGGGAACCCACTCTAGCCACCAGCACAGCAAGAGAATCGGCTTGTCGAAGTGGGTTGATCTGCTGTTGCTTCTGAACTTGGAGTACATCCTGCTCTTCATCATCTTGAAGTTCTGTGTCTTTGTTTCTGTGTAAACTGAATCTTCCAAAGCCTCTGGATTTACCTTTACGGTTTTTCCTTTTCTTGTTTCTATTTTTTCTACCTGATTTGATCCGATGACGTCTTTTCTTCTTGTAATTTGGGGGTGTTCTAGGTATTGGAGTGGGATGGTCTTTGATGATAGGTTTGGGCTCAGCTGGCTTATAAGGCAATGGAATCGGATGGTATTTGACGATGGGCAACGGTTGAATGTTAACAATGATTCTCTTTCGGGTCCGATGGTTCACCATTCTTGTAGGGCTCTGATCTCTATCGTCATCACAGTATTCTTCGGTTCTGAGTGAGATCAATGGCAAATGGCTCAATTTTCTTGTTATCAGCATGGAATTTCTGTTTGGGTCGCCTGTTCCTTTGTAGTTGTTGATCCAGTGGTGCAGATGTACTTTTGCTCTTCTGGCCCGATGGCGCAGATCATAATCTGTGATTTGGAGCATGTGTTTGTATATGATATCGGTAAATCAACTTGTAATTATAGCAAAGATAAGGAGCTTTGAAATAAGTCAAAGAAGAGTAAAAATAGGGGATATTTAGAGATATTGGATTGCAAGATATAGTAGAGAGATAGTACACAAAACAGGAATAAACAAACAAACGCATACAGTATACTACAAAACGCTACTTCGTTGCTACCAACTACGCGCCCGTCAACTGCGAAAAGCTCTTGTCCACCAGCTGCTTCAAGTTCCTGTAACTCATGATCAAACACGTGGTTTCGTCCGGACTCACCAACAACAACGTCTCTTCAGAGCCGGCATCTAGTTTATTCAGGCAGTTCACAACATGGGTCAGGTCCACCACTGGATGGCCGCTCTCGTTCACCTGGTGGAACACATAATCTTTAAACAACTTCACCGGATAACGTTCTCCTGTCTCTGACCAAGCACCATCAGAGCCACGTTCTGGACGATCACAGATACTCTCCAATTTCGTCATCAACCTCACCAAACGGGCATTTTCAACTTCTCTAGATAACCATGATTCCATATAGTCTGAAGAATCTTGTAATCCGTTAGAAATACGTAACAGTTGTGGTGCAATCAACTCTTGTAAACGTGCTAATCTTGCATCTTTCTCAAATAAATATGACACACAGTGTTTGAATTCTTCTGAAAACTTCAATTGCTCGAGTATTTTCTGGGGTTCACTATCTTGTGATTCGTTGATGATAGCTGTTGAACGGGCAAAATTCAAAATTAAGGATCCTAGTTCTTTGATATCATGTTGCTGCTGTTCTTTTAGATCAGGTTCTGGTGAATCTTTTGCGCTGGTGGCACTACGAATGATATCGTAAACACCACATGCAGACAATCTGATACGGCCTTTATTCGTCACTATGATTTTGGATGGGTCAAAAGCACTCACCGTTAAATTATGAGAATGGATCGTGACAATGGCATTGGTTAATTGAACAAGATAATTCCAAAGTAATTCTTCTGTAATCAACTCCAAACTGTTGTTTCCAATCTTAATGAAATGGCTTTCCATCAAAGTCAAAGACATTGGATAATAATCATAGATCAAAATCAAGGAATTGTCACCAAAGGATCTAGTAGTGAACACTTCTCTCAGAGAAACAATATTAGCACAATCCAACTGTTGCCATCTCTTCACATTCTTGAACACCTTAGTACTTATGATTGGGACACCTTCAATTCTTCTCATGGTATATAAACGTCCGTCATCATTCGACATACATTTGTAAACGGTTGACACAAATCCAAACGATTTAACGCTTCTATCAAAGTTTTGATCAATTGGGAACAACGAATGATACTGATTCACATGGAATGGTAATCCAGCTTGTGTGTTTGGAATCGATTTTAGACTTTCCTCGTTCTTACGTTGAATGTATTCTCTTAAACGATCAGGTATGAATATATCAGCAACTGTACGTTCATTCGCCTTCTTATTCAAATCAATATGTGGAGGAGCTTGAGGAGCATACAAATGGTAGTTCATTGGAAATAAATTGGTCTGCATGTAAAATGGTTCTTCTGGTTGTCCAACCACTTGTTGTAAAGGAGGCTGTGGTGCACCAGAAACCATGCCCGGAGTAGTAGCTGAAGTACCATTAAGAGCTGATGTATTTGGTATATATGCACTTCCCAAACCTGATGGTGTGAACACTGGTGCTGTCTCTGGATTGAAACTTGAAGATGGAGTTGGGGCCATAGACACAGAAGATGAGTTCATGTGGGTGTCCAAAATTGGTGTTCTCACATTGTTTTCAGCTGATTGTGCACCACTGCTAGCTGATCCTGGAACAAATGATGGAATTTCATTCAAATTTGGAGACACTTTAACTGAAGCTAACTTAGTAGCTAAAGAGGCTGTTGGATTGAATGATGGAGTATGGAAATTGAACTTTTTCTTAGAAGAAGTGGAACCATTGGCACTAGCATCATTTTCTTTATGATTGAGATTTATCTGTGATGATGATTTGGCAATTTCAGAGAAGCTTAAAGGAACATTTGGATTGGCTTTTGACGTGATCACTATACCTGGTTTAGTTGCTGATCTTGATGCCCCAGATAAGCCTAACATTGAAGATGCTGTCGTCATTTCACCAGAACCTGATGTGGGTGGCGGTATCTGTTGTGATTGCTGTTGTGATGATTGACCGGCGGCATCATGATTGAATGAACATCCTTTATTGGCCCATTTGCAAAACCCATAAATTTGAATGTTTCGACAAGGCACGTTGTTTGCCCATTCGAACTGTTGTGTGGAGCTTGGACCGCTCATTGTGGCATGTATTCTGTGTTTAACGTGGTGAGTTGCTATATGTTATGTCCTTGAAATCGACGAACTGTTGTGATAGATTGAGCCAAATTGGAGAACATGGACACGGTACCTGTTGTCCTCTTTCTTTGGTGATGTTTGTGGTTCGTGTTGTCTCTCTGCGTTTTTGGATTTTGGATTCGCTCCTTCAGATTTCACCACTTCGAACAGCTCAAAGTCGTTTTGAGTGGTGCACTATCTATCAGAAGCTACTTTCTACGACGACAGTACAATCAGCTGCAAGTATAGTCTGTTGTTTGTTGGAGGTAATTCTAAGGTATTGAAACCGATTCTTTAATTGTTTTCGATATCCAAAGGCCATGGAAAACGTCAATTTAGAAGAGAAATCAAGCCAAGATAAGGTGTGGCTGTGCTTTTGTGAGTGGCTGGTGTGCACTGCCACGCCCCTGAACTACACTCCGCTGATTCTAAATCGAAAAGATATCGGATGAAGCCTGAAAACTAACAGTACTGACAAGGTTATAAGATGGTAAAGTTTGAAACCCCAACAAACACAGAAGTCATGTCATCAGAATCAAAGGTTATAATTGTCACGGGAGCATCTAGAGGTCTTGGCTTGGCAATTGTCGAACTCATATTGGCCAAATCATCAACATCGAAAGTGGTTCTAGTTGCAAGATCTAAGGACAAACTCACTGAATTCGAAACTTCTCATGAAAAAGACAAACATAGAATTTTGACAGTTGCAGGAGACCTTACACAGAAAACAACAGCTGATCAAGTCATTAGTGAAACAATTGCTAAATTTGGTTTAATTGACTCACTTATCCTTAATGCCGGTGCATTGGAACCAGTTTCACATATTTCAGAATTGGATGTTGATCAAGTGAGAAAACTCTTTGAAATCAATTTTTTCTCAATCATAACCCTTGTCCAAAGAGCAATTCCACATTTAAGAAAGAGTGTTTCCAAAACAGGAGCCTCCTGTATTTTTGTGTCATCAGGAGCATCAGTCAACCCAGCAGATGCCTGGTCCGCATATGGTGCCTCAAAAGCTGCTTTGAACCTATTCTGCACCAGTTTGAACAAAGAAGAAGGAGACAAGATCAAAACCATCAGTATTGCACCAGGGGTCGTTGATACTGAAATGCAAGTTGATATCAGAGAAAAGTTCGGATCCAGTATGAAACCAGAAGCGTTGAAAAGATTCACTGATTTACATGAGAAAGGTGAACTGTTGCCTCCTGCTGTTCCGGGCTCAATTTATGCTAACTTGGCTTTGAAAGGTATTCCAGATGATTTGAGCGGTCAGTATATCAGATACAACAACGAATTGTTGGCTCAATTTTTGGATCAATGATTTCATCATAAAATAAGACGATGTTACTGATATTGTTCAGTTTCAGTTTTGTGTACTTGATCAGGCTTTTCCATTTTGGTTATGCTTTTAAGAACACCACAGCTCCAATCAAATTATTAGTTATACGAGTTTTAAAAACCGCAATAAATTTACAAATTGATCCTTTTTGTATCAGATCATAACCCCTATCGTTCAGCCCACCACCAACTAGCTATTATCCCTTCATGTCTCTCCGATGTATAGAAGGTCTAGACTGTAAGCATGAATTCATTGTAGAGGTCTCTCCTTTCATGAACCATGATCCAACAAATCATTTAGTGATAATCGTGTACTAAATCAATTCAATCTTTACACCGATATAGTACCAGCATGGAGAAGTAGCATCGGCCACTAAATTCGAGCAATTTAGTGGGAACGAACATTGTACTTAAGCTTAAAATGAATTTTTACGATTTAAGTTTTAGCAAATTTCGTTTACGCTTAAGTAGGCCTATAAGAGAGGGAGTCCTTTTACTGTTTTCTTAAGCATGATTGGATTATCAAGACATCAAAGAATCTAAAGATGGAATAGATCACTTGCAGAAGCTTCATAGTCTACAGAAAATTCTTGTAAAATAATCTCCACATATCAAATTGCACGAAAAAGACGTATATTATCGACCTTCTGACCAAAATCACATCAGTTCTATATTTGTTTTTTTTTTACCACATTGGCGTGTCGACTTGAATTGAATATAGAACCGTGGGTTATACTCTATCTGCAAATTAACTCGCCGAAAAGTTCGCTCATATATATTTTAAACTTAAACGTACGTACGTAGATATCTAAATTGATCAACATCTAAAAACCTGCTTAATCATGGTCATAGATCGAACGATAATTTTGAATTGAGCATCAGACCATGATATATCATATATCTTTTTCAAGTTTGTCAATCCAGTAAATCCAGTAAGCGGCAGAACAGCTGCTATAAGAAGTTACAAAGTGTTATATGGGCGCTGATTCAATTAAATATAGATTAGTAACTTTGTATACCGGCGGCATTCCAGGACATCTAATATATATATGTCACAAAATGATTAAACAAATTTGCACCCAAAAAATTAATAATTGAACTTCAAGAGACGTATATTTGATTTACAACATCCGGCCGACGTCTATACACATTACTTAGACAAAATCCCTTCTTCCACTCGGCTACAAGCACATTAAGCAATTTTGACGTATCTATGACACATGACCTAACTGCGCCTCCATAAATTATCTCATTTGCCGGTATACCGTAGTTTATACTTCCAATTCCATACTTACGTACTAAAAGGTTTAAATTGAAGCCCGTGGCACTGGCCCGGACCCATATATAAATTTATCGTATAAGATGTATATATTCTCCCGGCTAAATAACTGATAAACTTTCCACGCTGACTCTTCAAGCTTGAATTTTGAACTTTTAATATATTGTATTTCAGAGCTATATAGTTCATAAAACTATTAATTGTTTAATTGTTTACCGCAACCATATTAATATTGGGTTTTGGATCAATCACATGCATGTTCATTTGGCCGATATAATCATAAAATTAATTTGCTATATATGATGGACCATATATAGGTATATATAAACTATTTTTACGTCACTTAAATTAATTTTGAGTCTAGGGCAATAATAATTTGAGATTAAATTAAATATATCAATTTTTACAAAAAAAAAGGTTTTTTAATTAGCTGTGTTCCCATAGTTCTTATTTTCCTTTTTTTTATTTATAATGGCTATTATTAATGCCTAAAAAACTTCCTTGATTCAAATTCTACTTTCTTCTATAATTTTCTTTGACATTATTTGTTCTTTGTATATAGTTAATTGATTACTAAACGTATATGTGAAAAAATATATATATATATATCCAGCTTGCTTCAATATCTTTTTTTTTTATCTTGATCTCTAATATCTCTAAAATTAAAGTTTATATCAATATACAGTTGGCCATGTTCAGTTATTCTAGGATATTAAACCAATCGAAATACGGAAAAATATTTTAAGAAACTTTACAATTTAATAAAATCATTAAATATGAATAATTAGAGAATCATGTATATTTTTTTTAGGAGATCAATACTTTATAGTTAGGTACATTTATCAGTTCTGAATAATTTACTTGCATGTTTTCGCATGATTATTTTGGACTTGCTTGAATGTATATATTACAATCTCGTAAACAAAGTTAAATAAATATTGAGCTAATTAATTATAAATATTTTCTTTTTTTTTTTTTTTTTGAAATCATTAATACAAAAAATTCCTATGAAACAAAAATATAGATAGCGGTACTGCAAATGTGACAATTTGTCCAAAATTAAACTTGCAGAAATTTAAGTAAAGTTCAGGCATATATACACGTAGTTCAGTTGCTATGATTACATTAGTACTGCATACTGATCTGGATTCTGCTCAAATTAATTGTTGAACCTATATAAAATTTCAATCTTTTATTAAATTATAGAATCTTTGAAATTCCATAAAAATTATTTTCCAGCAAATTTAATTAGAAAAAAAAAAGGGTTTTTAAGTGCGCTTTTAATTAATAATTATATAGTTTTTTTTTGAATTTCCCTCTTTATTTAGTATTCCCTCGATACAATATTTGGGCAAAAACAAAAAGGTTATCATATCGAACTCTATAAAGAATATTGAATTTATTATTTTTACACACTATTTGTTTTAATTGTATAGTTATATTTTTTTTTCTCACTCATATGTCTTATTCATAATTTTACCTAATAAGCAGCTACATGCTGGTTATATAGATAATTGTTTCACATATAATTTTGATTAAAAATATACGAATATCTCGATGATAACTAGAAAACTTCCATTAAAATAGACGAAAGTAGAATTTCAATAAAAGGAGTTCATTAGTCATTAATAATAGCCATTAAATAAAAAGGAAAAGAAAATAAAAACTAAATGGAAACATAGAATTAAAAATTTTTTTTCATTGTTTTTATATATAACTTTAATTTAAAATTGATTGAAATGTTGAAAATTGAAAAAGTCATATATACATAAATTTACAAATTTTTATAATAAGTATGTTTAAAACTTTAAATTGTTTTGTTTATAACTGAAAACAAATGTGTTAAAGAAATTAAAAAAAAAAAAAACATATAACTATCCAACTAGATATGTATTGAAATATATAAATTACTAAAAAATTTAAAGTTATTATTATAGTACCTACAGCTTTTTTTTTGAATTTTTACTTCAATTCGTTAATTGGCAATTGTAATAACCTATACGTTTTTAAGTTTTAATAATTTATTAAAAAAAACCTTAATATATAAATAGTTATATATCATATATGTCAATATACTAATTCTAATTTGAAATTAAAAATGAAGAAAAAGAAAATAGCTATAATTATTAATTTAATTCGGCCGAAATACATGTTATATAATTTAGATCATTTATATATTTTTTCCAGTCTTAATACATGGATGTATGCATAAATCAATTGGAATTTGGATCATATTAAAAAACTAAACCTAATTATAGTTGAAAAAATATTAGTTAAAATTAGCTATAGCTGAAAACTTTAACACGTAAAATTTATCGATCGTTTGATAAGCTAACTAGCTATAGATAGGAGTCCGCGTATACAGTTTACCTCCCCGGTTTTCCCGCGACGACGTGCTCCCGACTCCCGTGGAAAAGATTATAAGCTAAAATTGAATTGATTGAATCAAGACGCCGACTCGTTAACTTAATTCAATTGAAAAAGAGAATTTAAGGTTGACCTGAAAATATTGCACATTTTTAGAAATATATCCTCACCACGCGTACACATGTAACGTTACGGCAAGTAAATATATCATGTGGGCGTGGTAAATTTTAGCTTACAAGTGACAGCACCAGCTGTACCCAATATAGCCTATGGGGATACGTACATAGCGGTTAACAACCTATAGGACTCACTTTATGAAAACATGTATAATTGCAGCGTTAAGCTATATGGACCCGAATTAGGGGCCTCTTTAATTATTTAGATTCTCGGGCCGGTGGAGGAAATTTGAGGCAATCCATATAATAACTTAATTTATTGTAAATTCATCTATAACTGATGCGATCAAACAAGACTGAAAATTGGCACATAAACCAAAATTCCACATGAACTTTGAACCCAGATTCAAGAGTTTGAATCACCGTATATGCACAAATTGGCTATATACCGCCCCATATGGTAAAAAGTATATAGTTTTCAGAGAACGTAGGGTTTACATAGGTGTACCTCTGGATCTAGATCATATATAATTTTTAAGGATCCCTAAATTAATTCAGACATACCATGACAGGGCGTACATTTCCCGATGGGTGGGGTATATAGGTTAAGATTTGGTTTGATCCATGGATGGCCGAATTCAGCGAGCTTGCGTGGCCACAGATTCCAACTAAATTCCAGTTGAAAAAATTATGACTACCATACATGAGACGTAGTACAAAATTGTCAAAATATAAGTTGAGATTTTCTGAAAAACCCATGAGTCACGAAGTATGATTCAAGGAAACGTTACACATTTACAAGCTTATTTTTCAATAATATGTGATTGGTGAATCCTAGCTTTAACACTATACAGCTCGTTATTAATTCTTCTTCAAGACTGGCCTAATTCGGTATTATCTGATCCAGGATATTCAGGACCTAGCACGTACCAAGCTATAAACCGAATTTTTCACACAGATCTTAAAACAAATGTAGCCCACAAATTTTTCAACGATGTTGATTCGATGAAAAAGGTATAACCCCATGTCCTTCATACACGCGGAATGTTCTTTCGGTTGATGAACCGGCTCAAACATACACAAACGGTGGAGGACCACCTTTAAACATGGTGGGCTCGCGCGAAATTCCATCCATGGCCATCTTCAAGTTGAAATTCAGCCCGAATGATTCCAACTCATTTAATTGTCATATGATTGGTTCATATACACTCGACAATTAGATCTATTTAATCTAACTATCGCTCTAGCGCTTTAACAATTGTAATGATGATTGTGTGCAGTAGTTGACGGTGGAGGGAGAGAAATGAAGAGAGGTATCAAACTTCCATCACGGATGACTCGGGTAACGCGTGGGGGGGGGCTCTGAAAAAAGAGTTTAAAGCGAGAATTACTTTTGCCAGCTTTTCACCCCATTACAAGCTCGTATTATTGGATATTGGTTAGCTCTAGCTAGTTGTGTTTACATGTTTGTTTGCCTGTGTTGGCCTTTATTTTTCTCGTTAAATGTTTCTCACATAAGATTTGGGCCGGACGATTAACCTTAAAAAAGCCTATCTCTTTTCTTGGATTCACTTCTTGCGCGGGAATTCAAGTACGCGTCCTGTGAGTTGCCGTCTGAACTGTAAAAGCTTGCAATTTAATTTCACGACAGCAATTTGATTCTGCTTGCAAAGTGGGTGGGATAAATCTAGGACCAGAGGAATAGGTATAAAGGTAACAAAATTCAGACAGAATGTATATCTTGTTTTTTCTAAGGAGTCATATATGCACTGAATGATCGACGTATTCCCAGACGTTCCATTACTCGTTCATCTTAACAAATTTGATCAAGCTCTGTTTATAGGTTTCCCAATTGGGGTATAAATATCCGCAGTCAGATTTCCTCCTAGTATGAAAAATTTATAAAAAAACACGAGATTGCAGAATTTAACTAGGTAGTTAACAGTAAAATTACCACTTAAAACAATCATACCATCCCTTCGATCTAGTGATTCTTAAAAGAGTTAAAACATGACGACCTTTAGGCTCCATGTTGATATTAATTAATTTTCAATTGTACACGTCAAAAAATAGCTAGGTAGTAGCGCTGCCACTAGTTTTGAACCACCCCAGAAAACAGCACGCGAAAAATTACCATGGATCAAGTTTTAAGTTGTTTCATAGGCTGAATTTTTTTTAACTCGGTTTACCACTAGCTTCCATTTCTTGAAATGTACACTTTTACGTGAACCATTTCAAATGAAAAAGTCTAGAAAATAATCCAGTATAATAACAAATGTTGACGACTTGAGCTTCGTTCGTACATAATACTTCGATCCAACACCATCCGAGATCAGAAGAAGACTCAATCAATCTCGTACACGTAATTAGCAACGATCCCAAATCTAACAATTAAATTTTAATTCATTATATGAAATACAGCTGCTATAATTGGCCAATATCAAGTGAACTCAAATTTGAGTTGATCTCCTCCACTGAAAAATTTGCAGACATACGTATACGGCCAGTTTCTAGAATCCATAGCCGGGGCAAGAAAGCGGCTCTTGTAAAACTTTTGCTAGACGGTTAGACCGGCTGATTATTCTCGTTTTCCAGGACCGAGGTTTGAACTACTTCTTCGTACAGTTTTGCGCGAACAGATCGAGTACATATGCGTGACTAAATGACCTAACTGTACAAATTCAGTTGAAAAATTGCACACATTTTTGTCTGTGAAACCTATAGAGGCATCTTGTTTTGATCAAATCAGATCATAAAGGGTAAATTTGGCGGTTCAACTTTCAAGTAGTAGTAATAGTAGTAGTAGTGGTAACGTGCATAATTTGCAAACTTTTCCACTCCTAACTGATCTAATCCAAGACGGATCTCTATATATTCGCGCGCGCATGAATCGAACATTGGGGGGGGGGCCCAATATACAGAAGATGGAGTCCCAAATTGCAATTGAGTCAATTGCAGAGACGCGACATTTGATAAAACGTGTCATTCTTCTTAAGCTACGTCTTAGAATTCTCTCTTACATATCACCATACAAATCAATTTGATTTTGGAACAACAATAATCTGTCGATCAGATCATCCAGAATCAAAGTAACATTCATGCACACATACGTAGCCGGAAATATGCATCAAACAATCCATCGATCGAAACGTTGAACAGCGAACTGCGAGCCATATCCTATTTCATTGATCCGAACTTCCAACTTCCAACTTCCAGCTTCCAACTTCCAACTTCCAACTGTCCAGTTTTTTTCCATGACGGATTAATTGATTGATTCACCCCAGTTTAATTGTTTATGATGAATCAAGGATCAAGGATCAAGGCTATATTGGATCAATACTGATGCAAGATTGAAGTGAATGGCCATTAGGATGGGGTGGATGAATGTATTGAACTGAACAATAAAGAGTTCATTTGCCGGCGGTTCAAAATTGAAGTCCGTTTGTTTGGGACCTGATGGATCAGTATACGTGTCCTATATAGTTGTCCTGATTCCCACAACAATTTATTGATTTATGGTTTGGAACATTAGTGATCAGAGCTTATACTATAGCTGTTCTAACTGCCTGAATTTGTTTTCATCAATATCGATCAAGCATGCAGGATAAAATGGATTTATTAAAATGTACCGTTTTCAAATTAAAAGTCGCGCGATAGAGGACAAGGTTTTTGTTTTGACCATGCAAGTAACCAAGCCCAGTTCAGACCCTAGCCATGGCCCATGGATCTAGCTCGTTGTTGTATGTTCATGCCATAATATGCCTATCAAAAACATTCAATAAATTAGATGCCCAAGTGGGGGATCACAGAGGGGGTTTCATGCTCCATGAAGTTTGGGAAACTTAAGCTTAAGAACACGTCTATAGCTTTCGTGTATTCAAAAATTCAAAGTTTGACGTTTGATGTTTGTTTGACGGATGAATGCCGGATCGATCATATGTGGAATCTGGATGAATACGATTTCAATCGCCGAAATGGTCTTATTGCATCTCAAATTAAACAGTAACAACTTTGTAACCCCTGTCTTGAAGACATGAAGAGCAATGGTAGTTAAGTCTGGTTTGTTCAATCGAAGTAGGCTGAAAACACATATGGTATTAAGCGTATACCTTTCTCAAACATATCGCTGCGAATCCGATCATCAACTCAACTCAGCTCCAGCTCAGCTCAGCTATGGATGATGATCGATCAGTTTGATCAGCTTGTGAACATAGGCACAGTAAGCTTTGCAATATCACAATCAAAACTCTCTAGTTAATTCAGTTTACCTAGCTTTTCTTCATAAGCAAAATTGTCCACCATCGTTAAAACCCACGACACATTAACAGGCACTGACACTGTGCCCACCTCTTCCAGCCGAGTCGATCGAATGAATCAGATATATATGGGTATGAGGTATGAGGTATGAAGTCTTGAACTTCAATTCCTATATAGCTGATGATACATGTGGTTATTGATGAGTATGAAGATCATAATTGCAATTCGCATATGTCATGGATAAATCAAAATATAGAGCTTTGTTAAGCTTATTTCCAAGCATTAATGACCAGCTAGCTTCTTCTTCGAATAGATCAAATAATGGTAGAGACCAGGATATATAAACCTGCAGGATCTATAGCTAGTATGCACAAGAGCTGTAGAGCCGACCGGTCTTAAATGATCAAAATCGGAGATGTATTCTGCTGCATGCCAGGTATCTTTTATGATACATATCACAATTTGGTTGGATGGAATGATGGTTACAACGATCGAGGCCAGCAGAATTGAATTCCTTTCCCTGATGTTGATGGCTGATGCAGGCCTGGTTGATGATGAGAGCTCTAGCCCCCTAAACCTAGAAAAATTATAGGCTCTCTTCAAAGGAGGAAGTCACAAGCTTGACGATTTGAAGAAGAAGAAGTAATTGATCTTGTCACTTGTGTCGATCATACAGATGTGATATGTCATACCCAAAAATAAATAAGCATATGGTGTTGAATCTTGAATCTATACGTTGTTGCTTAAGCTTAAATAAATATAAACTGGCGTTTAACCGCAGTTGGATAATTTCAGATGTTAATTTTGTTGTTGTTACTTGGATATTGTGAGATCATGTTCTTAAATTTGTTGGGTTAGGTGTTGGAAATTAAGTGGACACGTACAACAAGTACAAGGAGGAAGACATGGCCATGTTAGTTTGTTCTTATAAGAGCCCATGCTGTTAAAATAGTTTACGGTTCAAAATTCGAATTTCGCGTGCGTGATGTTAATTCAGCGCTGAGTGAGCTGAGCAGCTTGTTGAATTTGCTGAGCTCTAGTCATTATCAACCACATGGTTCAGGGGTATTTACTAATTTTATAACATTAGCCTTCTTGATACCATGTAGTTTAAATATAGATGCTGTCATGGAAATAAAATATATGTTGAACAACAGGGGGAAGGGATACATTTATAGGGATAGGTAAGCTCAAAAATGAGAACATGATCGAGAACATGAAGGCCTGAGAACGTTGACGCTGAAGTTGATGTGACAAAATTGTGAAGCAGGGGGGAAACATTTCCCTGTTTGGCTGGATCTAGTTAGTCCTGTACTCCTGTACATCCCCATTCTGTAACACAACTACCTAGCTGGCCCTGAGATAAATTAAACGTATATGGTTTTGATCCCACTAACTGCATTTTACGATTTTTTTTCCAATTATCACATAATTTTACAGATTAATTCAAATTATAAGTTTGGCCATGATTCACCTAACTGGTACGGTGGCGGCGCAATAAAAATGACTCCATAGAGCTGGAGCCTGGGCAGAGTGCGGGAGACGACCAGGAGAGTGAGAGAGATCTCGAAGTTTTTTGAATTCCTTGCAATTTCTAAATTTTTGTAGAATTCATATTGTTCTAATTGTGTTTATCTGGTCGGCTATTACTAAATTTACTCGAGAGAACAAATGAACAAATTGTTGTTAAAGCATGTACCTATAGCTTGCAATTCACTGTTCACACAGAAAGCTTAAGAAAAAAACTAGTCATGCCTGGTAAATTTGTCCCGTAGGCTTTGCGGTCATTGCGGTCATTGTGTTCTGCGAGTGCAAGTGAGTGCAAGTGAGTGCAAAAATTATTAAGCTTAAAAACCGCTGGTAAATTTGTTCTGAACTTCCATCTCTGGGATTCTTACTGGCTAATTACCAACTACGTTTATGCATCTTTGATTTCAATTTCCAGTTTTCAGTCTTCATGGCCGGTGTCATAACTATAAACTAACGTAAACTTTGAATCTTGAGAAGAAACTCACCACCAAGCACTGGCATACCTACGTACTGTAGTAAAAAAATATCCCACCTGTTTTGCAGCTTGCTAGGTAGTTGCGGTATACGTGTTGAAAAAATAATCTAACTTTTCTACGTGTACATGTTTATCACTCAAATCGTACAACTTACAAGCCGGAGTCCCTCATAGGTCAGGTACGTATTTGGTTAAGACTACGGCCCGAGTTCCGTCCATGTATGGACCATGTATGATGTATGGACCGTGGTTAATCTGCCAAATACGATCTAGTATGTTGACATTGCACTCGGGAGGGAGTGGGACTCTCTCGAGGAGGTTAACAAAAATGAGCAAGTTTTAATTTTGACTCTTGACTCTTGAGCCGACCAAAGTTGCCATGAGGCAGCAGTTAATGGTTAGAAGCTCAAGGGTCTGATATCAAAGATTATGACGTTGAGCAAAGAGCAATTTTCAAATTCAAATTTACACGTACGGTGAATTGAAATATTAATGATATATGTATGATCAATCGATCGATGAAGATGGAAGTTGAAACAGATCCAAGACTACGTATAATATGAGGAGTCAAGCGATTGATAGTCAAAATCCGGGTGTATTTATTGTCATGAAGAACAAAAGTAGTTTATAAGCTTGAATTGTGTATGTATGAATTTTTTTTCAAATTTCCTAATTAATCCCCAAAATTGTTCTTTAAATGGTAAAATGTTCTGTTCTTTGAAAATAAACCTACGCCATGCATCATGTGAATCATTTGAAGAAGTTGCAATTAAACGAAGCAGATACTATAGTAAGTAGGCAGAGAGTATATAGATATTCAGTGCCTGACCAGGATGGCTTAATACTTATGACTTATGTGCCTTAATCACCGGGGGACTTATAAGATACGATTATGGGATTTACCAGTTATGGGTGCGCAAACCAACTAACTTGAGTACTATGAATAGATCGCAACACTCGCTCTCTGATCAGACACTGAGACACCTCATCAACACTACCTCACTATAAAAAGATTGCCTTTTCCCTTTTCCTCCTGTTAGCCACAATTCGGGGGTTGCCCTCTTTCCACCCGTGTTGCCCCTTTTCCATCCTCTTGACTTTTGCCCTGTTATTCCAACACTTCTTCTACTCAAAGACATCAAAGGTCACTTAAAATCAACTCATCCGGTTTTTCCCCCGCCCACCCTCCATCTTCAACAACCTATCACTCCCAAATTCACATTCACAATCATCATGGAGTCTTATCACGGTGTCATCATCACTCCTAAAGATGCAATCATCCTACTAGAAGCCTCCAACCAGAAACTCATACCTAAAGTGCCAAGAAGACTCACTGACTATGAACGTGCCAAATTAGTTAAAAGTGGTGCCATCTTTATCTGGGATGAATCTTCATCCAAGATGAAAAGATGGACAGACGGTAAAGATTGGAGTGCGTCTCGTGTCAATGGTGTTTTCTTAAGCTACAAAGAAATGGAACCTACTGAAAAGAATTCAAAGACTTTCAATTATAAACCTAAAGGATTGGTGAAACAATCATTCTCAGTGAAGACTAAAGATGGATTAAAGTTACATTTGGTTAGTTATGTTTCAAACGATTTCGCCTCTGAAGAGGCATTGGTTAGACCTAGTGAAGATCCTCGTTTTAATGATTTAAAGATTGATAGAGAGCAGTACCCTGCTTCAATGTTGGATGATGAATCAGAACAAGAAGCTAAGAAGATTGAACGTACCAAAAAGAGAAACTCTGTTTGTTCTGTTGGCTCCATCGGTTCAGACTCCCCAAAGAGACAAAGATTAGTTAACTCCAATGGTGCTTCAATGAGTGTCATGTCTTCTCCTGGTAGTAATATCCCATTGAGATCTCCTATTGAATTGCCTACCACTCAACTGGCAACCGACAACACTTCTACCCATTCAACTCCACCACCACAATCTCAAAGAACTCAAAACCAATCTTCTGTTTTATCCATGCCAATGAAGTACTCTTTATCTTCTTCAAATGCATCTTCTTCACTTTCTATGTCAAATATGACCCCACTGTCAACTCCAAGATTCCAAAGCCCAACATTATCACTACCTGCATTATCAAACAACCCTTCCTTAAACAACTTGCTTTCCTCAAATAACTCTAACGCTAACTCTGCAGCTCAAGATAACAATAACTGTATGACTACCCCACACAGCAGGTCCATGTCCATCACATCTCCACTATCTGTCTCACAGACTAGATTACCTCTGGCTTGCCAAAACCAACCACCATTATTCAATAGCAGCCCTGTGGCACTACACAAGTCAAACTCTTTATACTCTAACCCTCAACAGTTAACTGCTATGGCTCAACAACCTCAATTGCTGTTCACCCCACAAAACTCATTTACTAAACAACCATCAACCCAACCTCAACAACAACAATTGCTATCACCAATGCATCATCCACAACCAACCAAACCAGCTCCTCAGATTCTCCAATCATCAATTCAATTCCAACAACAACTTCACACATACAATCCTATAACTTCTTCTTCCCCTCCATTAAACTCTTTCCCTCACTTACAACGCAATGGAACAACTCAATCCTCTCAGTCTTTCCAATTACCAAGTCTATCTGAGTTGGGATTCTCTGGAACATCTGCAAGTTGCTATCAATATCAACCTCCTGCTAACTCTACTTCAAGTGCCGCTGGCGGTGTTGGAGCCGGTCAAGGAATCGTTTTGCCTCCTTTGAGAGCCGCTGATTTGGATCAGCTTCAGGCTGCTGGTAGTGTTGGCCAAAGATACTAGATTAGAGATTGGGCTTGGATTTGAGTTGCCATTTGATGAACAGTTTTCTTTGGGCTTGAAATTAAGTTACTTTGATCTTGATTTCTGTTACTTTTTTTTTGGTTTGGCTTGCTTTTGTGATTTTCGATTTTTTTGGTTTCTGTTTCTCGCTTATCAGCTCATTTGCTGAATACATCAACTGATTAATTTGCCATTGGTTAAGTTTGATTTGAGCTGCTTTTGCTGGTGTCACCGTTGTGCTGGTTGAATCGATCGGTTTTGGAATTTCGGAGACGGGCAATTTTCAAGATTGCGCGATTGCTGTTTGCTTTTCAAATCTCAGCGGTCGTGGTTTATTTTTGGATTCCCTTCCTACTTCCATCTCACATACACATACACATCCACTCCAAAGCCAGCTTTTCGGGTCTCTTCTTTCCATCACTGCCATTAACTGGTGTTGCTGTCGCTGTATTTTTCATCTTTGTCAGTCATCATATCAAAGTTCAAGCCAACTGTCAGATCCCGATTTCGAAAAAATCTAAATGAATGCTTCGTCAATCATCATCAACGTTGATTCAGATTTCAACAACTCAAAGTTATCTCTCATCATTGCTGTTCTTTTCTGTATCCGCTTTTATTCAGTCACTTTGCTGTCCACCTGACTAAACGCCTATTTGTTTGTCACCAGCCAGTCATCACACCACATTACTATTAATACCATGAAATCCATCGATACCTCTTCTTATTATTATTGTTATTGCCACCTGATTTAATTATTCACACCAACTCATATTTCTGTTTTATTTTGCTACTCAATTGACTTACTCTAAATTATTATTATCTGGAATTCTTGTTCTTGTTTTAACACTTCATTATCTTTTTTTTTCATTCTTGTTATTCATCGTTCACTGCATTCTGCATTTTATTCATTTTGTCTTCTCAACACAACTGGCATGTTCTGTGTGCTCATTCCACATCCTTCACCAATATTTCTATTTCCAATTTTCACACACTTTCACTTGTCCATTCATTCATTCGTTCACTCGTTAACCGACCATTATTATTATTGATCCAACTTTAATTCACTCACTTACAATCCTGATATTTCATTTCTTATTTTCATTCACCCATCCATCATTGACCCCATCAAACCCACTTGCTATTTATCTCCATATCACCAATGAACTTTAGGCATAATACTCCTATACCTTTCAAAATCAAATTTTATTTCATCTCTTTTTCCATGCCATATATACAGCCAAGCTATCAACTCGATAGAGATCGGCTCATATGCTACTTTGATCCCATATTTTACCAAAGTTCTGTTCTTTCGCTTCTTTTTCTTATCTTTCTTTATCTTGATATATCTTCTCTGTTTGTTATCTTTGCACTATTTTCTAATTCCTATAAATTTTAAGCTCAACTTATATCACACATTTATACTTCATCAGACTCATCAACACCAGCTAATTAGCTATTTCTAGCTGGCATATAAAAGCTATAGTATGATATTGATCAGTAATCATGTGTAAGCTTTAATAAAGCCTATATATAACGTGTATACGTACTCAAAATAAGTTGTTATACACGTGTACACTGTATACAATTGACACATGGAATTCCACAAGATATACCGTATACGTCGAATCAATAGAAATCAATAGATCGATATATTCATAACGTTTGACATTCATTATTTACGAGTTTATTAAATTGTACAAGTGCCTATATACAAATTAAAAAACAAAAACAAAAAAAAAAACAAAACTGATCAAACATTCCATAACACAGTCTTGACAATTTCTATGATAAGAGATTTTTGAAAGTATTGACCAAGTTGTGGTAGCCGTTTTTCGTGCCCTATTCGAACTGTCTCTTCCAAAAACTCCACTCATTCGCACCTGACTCGAGTTCAGAGAGAACATTTTCTTTGTTGGGATGGTTCAACAATTGCAAGAGAGCCATATTGATTCTTGAAGCCAGCTCGTTAAAAACACAATATATAAGTGGCATACGGGACATGTCAAACAGCTAGTGACTCAATTATCCAGAGCCACGAACTGAAATGAACAATATTATAGATATCGTTGCTATTACTCTGATACAACATCTTCAAGCCCTTCAAACCTTTGTTTTTTATAATAATACTTCTTGATATTCGCTGTCACCATATATAGCAGATTGCAAAGTTAGTTTGTTTGATCAACACCATGTTCTCCGACCATCACTCCATTTCCTTTGATGAGTTCCACAAGGTTGCTAAGACTTTAGAAACTGATGAGTCAACTATGGATACTCTAGTCACCTCTTTTAATGCATTGGGTTTCAACAACACTACTGAGATTGGTACCAAGGTTAAGAATATTCCAAATGCGTTGCAACGTATCGTCAAAGAGATGAATGATGAGTTTGAGTTTGAAACACCAGAAAAGACCAAAGCTCAAAAGCAAACCTTCTTCTTTTGGTCATGAGTTTCCAAAATCTTCTGTTGGAGATAAAAAGAATCATGGTAAGGCAAAAGCTGCTGCTAAAGACACGCTTTGCAAGGGATCTATGTGTGTGAGTTTGAATCAGCTGAACGTCACATAAGAACTCTCCAAGACTACTTACGTTCGTTTATACAAGACAATGATGATTGGGTCAAATTGTTGCCTGACAGATGTAACGTTTGGTGGAGGTGGTGCTGGCTTTGTGATAACTTGAACCTTAAGAACGTCAAATATGAAAACCACTATCAAAATCAGTGAAATATAAAGAGAAAAAGAGCTGAAAAACTTTTATCTTCATTTAAAACCAAATTTGTCGGTCCCTTCCAAGCCTGTTGACTATCTTTCTCGTATTCCAATTCGAAATTACCATAACACCACTTCACCAAATCAAAGATGAAATCCATTTGATGCTAATCTCTGCAAGATAAAGGAACTTACTTCAAACCTTCATCATCATCAGAACTATCCTCAATGAACCTCCCCAGGAGAGATTATTCAAGCATATGGCAGAATTCGTAGCACTGTGGTCACTTCTTTTGAAAAGAATCCAACCAAAGGTGAGTCAAATCCACTTTACGTCCGAAATATTCAATCCACATCTCACTTCTCTAGCGACAGATTCAAAATTCGCAAATTCCAAAATTCCACATGAGTAGTCCTTTATCAAATTCATGAGGTATTTGAAATGCTGCTTGATAGAACATATGTTGGATTTCAATATCAAATATATGGATAATAAGTGATATGCACAAAAAACAAAGTATTTGGTTCAAGTTCCCTTCTTCTTAGCCTGTTCTGATGTTTGTCATGTTGCCACTAAGAGAGGCTCTCCTGTTAATTCTGTTTATAAATACTTCGTCACATACTTAGATAATTACACAAATCATTTAACTGTCTACTATCTGCGGAATAGGTCTGATGTGGCATCCAACTTTTCCAAATATTGTGCTATTGTTGACAATCAGTATGAATATAACATCGGTATTCATTATAGTGATTGTGGTGGTGATGAGATGAAGGAATTCGACCCTTATGACATCAAACACTGTGAAAATAAGGCATCGGCTTATTCGGTTGTCGGCTATTTTGGCATATGTTCGCGTTCTCGAACTTTCCCGCACCCTATGTTCCTATTCAAGAT